>CAUYQU010053220.1:0-27875 GCA_963574635.1 Cheracebus regulus | reverse complement strand
CATTTAATAAATATTTGGGCTTAAATTGTGCTAAACAGACTCCTAGGCTGTACATCATAGAATCCAAGTATTTTTCTTTCTTTCTTTCTTTTTTTTTTTTTTGGTAATTCAAGTGATTTTTTTAAAAAATTATACTTTAAGTTCTGGGGTACATGTGCAGATCATGAAGGTTTGTTACATAGGTATACACATGCTACTGTGTTTTGCTGCATCCATCCCCCTGTCATCTACATTAGGTATTTCTCCTAATGTTATCCCTTCCCAATCTCCCCACCCTCTGCTATCCCTCCCCTAGCCACCCTCAACCCCCAACAGGCCCTGGTGTGTGACGTTCCCCTTCCTGTGTCCCTGAGTTCCCATTGTTCAACACTCACTTATGAGTGAGAACATGCGTTGTTTGGTTTTCGGTTCTTGTGTCAGTTTGCTGAGAATTATGGTTTCCAGCTTCATCCATGTCCCTGCAAAGGACATGAACTCATCCTTTTTTATGGCTGCATAGTATTCCATGGTGTATTTGTGCCACATTGTCTTTATCCAGTCTATCGTTGATAGGCATTTGGGTTGGTTCCAAGTCTTTGCTATTGTAAACAGTGCCACAATAAACATACGTGCACATGTGTCTTTATAATTTAATGTTTTATAATCCTTTGGGTATATACCCAGTAATGGGATTGTTGGGTCAAATGGTATTTCTAGTTTTATATCCTTGAGGAATCGCCACACTGTCTTCCACAATGGTTGAACTAATTTACACTCCCATCAACAATGTAAAAGCGTTCCTATTTCTCCACATCCTCTCCAGTTATCTGTTGTCTCCTGATTTTTTAATGATCGCCATTCTAACTGGCGTGAGATGGTATCTCAATGTGGTTTTGATTAAAACACCAAAAGCAATGGCAACAAAAGCCAAAATAGACAAATGGGATCTAATTAAACTTAAGAGCTTCTGCACAGCAAAAGAAACTATCATTAGAGTGAATCCAAGCATTTTTTCTAGTGTTCTGACTCTGTGGAGAAGAGTAAAGGATCTGGAAAGAAGTTGCAGTGGAAATATTCATAGGCTGCGGGCAAATTATTCAGTGTTTCAGAACTTGTTTCTCTTGCTGAATGGAAAGCACTTTATTGGCTTCAGCATGCTAAAAAGGGCCATAACAAGATCTGAGGCTGTTCTTACGAGGTAGTCGTAAAGTATGGGGACCGGATTCAGTGTGAACATTTACTGAAGGTGACTTTCAAAGCTGTATATAGCTCACCCAAAGGTGAATGGTTCTGGTTTTCAGCCTCTATTTGGGAGGTGTGTGTTGTTTCTTTTCCTGACTCTGCTACTATATTGTTTGATGACCTTTAAGTCAGTCAGTTGCTCAATTTATTTTCCTTATTTTCATCTGGAAAAGAGTGTGATGGTGTCTTAAATTAAGACATAATGAGAAAAACATATAAAACCTTCTGATATGGAGCAATAAAATGAAAGAAGATGTTTTATAAGCACACAACTTGGCCATTATAAGTAGCAACAAAGGAAGCCTAGCGTCAGGTCCTAGGGTTTGTTTTTATTTGAAGGAGCTGTAGTGTGGCATTTTAATAAGAGTTCCAAATGAAAGGGTACTTCCAGGCTGAGTCTTGCTTTGAGACTATAATGATAATGCGACTGTAAAATTATATTAAAGTGAGTTTAGGCAGAAGGCACATGAAAAGTACATTTATTTATAACCTGCATTTTGAGTGAAGGGATAGAACCTAAAAGGAAAGACTAAAATATTCAACGTGGTATTTATCAAGTAAAGGATGTGTGTGCACATGTGTGTGCATGTGTACTGTGTATATGTGTTTATGATTAGTAAAAACTCTTATTCCATCACCATTTGTTTAAACATGAAGTTTAAAGAAATGTTTTATTTCCTGAATTTTCTTTTTTCAAAAAGTAATTCTTGCTTGGGGTAAAAGTTGCAAACAATACAGATGTAAAACTTAGTAAAAAGTCTCAATATTCTGCCAACAGTTTTGTTTCTGTTCTTTCAGATGTTTTTTGCGCATATGCTAGAATTCTTTTTCCAGAAATTAGCCCATACTGGCTAACGTAAGCCCACCCTGCTGCTGCTTGGGTTTGTTTTCACATAACACACAGCTTTTTATGTCCGTCTGTGGACATCTTTATCATTCTTTTTGATGGCTGAATTCTGTGTATGTACCCTCATTTACCCAGTATCGTATTGAGAGACATCTGGATTATTTCCTGTTTTTTGCTATTACAATGCTGCAGTAAATATCATTTTGTGTGTATATTTGCTGTCTCATGTACTTTGGATTGATATCTAGGAGTGGAATTACTGAGGCAAAAATTGCGGATATGTACATTTTGCCAGTCGTTCTAAAGAGCTGACCATTTTTTAGGGCTGAGGATTCCTCGTCTCAGATGACATAATGTCCTTGTTACACTCTCTGAGTACCACCCTATAGGGTGGTCAGGGAGGGCCCCACTGAGATGCTGACATTTGAGCAATGACCTAGAGTAGGTAAGGGAGTTAACTCACTACAGTTGGAGGTAGCCAGAGCCAAGACTCAAGGAGTTGCCTTCCTGATGTGTAGGAGGGGCAGTGAGAAGGCCAGGGCTGCCAGGGTATATAGGAGACGTGGAACAAGGACCCAGAGGGCAGGTCGGTTGGGGTTTTGGAAGGACCTTGTAGACAGGTGTCCACTGGAGGGCTCTGACGTGGGTGTTGATGTGGTCGCTCTGCTATGCTGAGAGCAGACTCCAGGGGACAAGAGTGAGGTGAGGGAAAGAGCTGACTACTGCAGGAAAGCCAGCAAGTGATGTGGGTAAGTGGGACCAGGCTGGTTTGAAACTAAGAAGTTCCCATTAATGAGCACATTATGTGCATTTAATTTTTGGTCTGCTGGATTAGTACTACACTTTTCTCAAGGATTCTCGAGTGTGAGAATGCTTGTGTTCTTTCATGTCATAAAACAGCTTTTTGCTGTCTTTAAATATGCATGACATTCCAACTTGGTAAAGACATGTTAGGTCACTTCTCTTCCTTCTGGCTCAGTAGGCTGCATTCTTTTGTCTTTGGACTCCAGTGTTTGGGAGAAGGCTGCAGATGGTCAGCCTTTCTCCACGTCACAGGCCACCCACTTCTTTCTCTGTGTTGGTAGTATCGCCAGCCTTGGTAGGTATGTATTGCCCTGATTGGACTCTACTGATTTTTCTTGGCACATGCTGAACCCTTTCAAGCTGTAGATTCAGTTACTCAATTTCAGGAAAGTTTTCCTGTATTATGTCTTAAATTTTCTTTTACTGTGCAATTGGTTTTGTTCTCTTCTTAAGAATTAGCAGTTGTGTGTCTGCTGGATCTCTACTCCCATATATAACATCTTTCTAATCACTTTCATGGCTTCCTACATTCCATTTCCCCAAATGAGTCTCCACTTTCACTGACTTTTTCATCATTTCCATTTCACTTCTTGCCCTTCCTCACATACTGTTTGTGGGTAATGGTGTTAGTGCTTTTTTCCATTGGTGTCCTCGACTCATCCCTTATCTTTCTTCAGTAAAGAACAGGGCCCACAGGGCAGGGTATTCCTTGCTTTCACCTCTCACTTTGTTGAGAGAAATTTTAAAATGGCTCAAGATCTAGAGAAGCAAGTCTTGATTCTTGTTGTCATCCCTCGATTTTGTTCAGCAAATTCCTGTCTCTGGGAGATAGCCTTTGTGTCTGTTGTTCAGGGTTAAGGCCATTCTCTACTTTCATTATAGGTTGGATTTCCTTCTCTGTTTTGACTCTAACGGAAGGGAAGAGTAGATATTTTTTTCTTTTATAAGAATCCCCATGCAGGCGCGGTGGCTCGCACCTGTAATCCCAGTACTTTGGGACGCAGAGGCAGGCCTATCATGAGGTCAAGAGATCAAGACTATCCTGGCCAACATGGTGAAACCCCGTCTCTACTAAAAATACAAAAAAATTAGCTGGGCGTGGTGGCATGCGCCTGGAGTCCCAGCTACTCAGGAGGCTGAGGCAGGAGAATTGCTTGAACCCGGGAGCCGAGATTGTGCCACTGCACTGCAGCCTGGCGCCTGGCGACAGAACAAGACTCTGTCTCAAAAAAAAAAAAAAAAAAAGAATCCCCATATAGGCCTGATGTGGTGGTGGCTCATGCTTGTAATCCCAGCACTTTGGAGCCCAAGGCAGGTGGATTGCTTGAGCTTAGGAGTTTGAGATTAGCCTGGGCAACATAGTGAGACCCTGTATATAAAAATGCAAAAATTAGCATGATGGCATGTGCCTGTAGTCCCAGCTACTCAGGAGGCTGAGGTGGGAGGATTGCTTGAACCCAGGAGGTTGAGGCTGTAGTGAGCTGAGATTGTACCACTGCATTCCAGCCTGGGTGATGGAGTGAGACCCTGTCTCAAAAAAGAAAAAAAAATTCCCAGACATATAGCTTAAAAATTATCTTTTGTGAAAAAGTAATATATTACAGTATATAAAATTCAGCATATTTAACAGGGAGAATGAGGGAAAAGATTATCTTCTGCCCCTGTCCCTTAGCTCCCAGTTCCCAGCCCCAGAAAGCACAACCATATAGAACACATTCCTAGAGTAGACTTGCTTTGTCAAAGGATATATGCATTTGTACATTTGATAGATACTGCCAAATTGCTCTCCATAGAAGCCATCAGTATATATATATATATATATATATATATATATATATATATACATGCTATCAGCAAAAAATGAGAGTGCCAGTTTCCTCACATTCTTACCAACATGATGGTGTTCAAAACTTTTCAAATTTTTGCTATTTTAGTAGGTAAAATAGAATTTACTCCTGCCTCAGCTTCCTGAGTACCAGGACTACAGGTGTGCTCCACCACGCCTGACTCCTCAACCACCTATATTAACAGGAAATGAAAATCAAAACTATCAAATCTATTTTACCTATTAGAATGGCAAAAATTTGAAAGTTTCAAACATCACCATGTGGAGAATATCCATGCCTAAGTGTGAGCCTGATGGTTTTTGTTCTGTGGTTTATTAACATGAACTAGCCCAACTTAGGCTCACATTTGATAGCTTCGTCTTAGTAAGCATGCTCCTTTGGTTAAATAAACTGGCTGTGGATATTCTCCAGGGAAAAAGTTACTACTAATTCTTAGAAAACTAATGCATACATGAGCTGGTAAAGAGGAACTTCTCTAAGCACAATTTTAGAGTTACAGAAGCATACATTTGTTGTTATGATATTGCAAGTTTACTAACTGCTTTACTGAAAATAGTGTGCAGTGCATGAAAAAACATAGCACAATATGTCCCAAATAAGCCCTTGGTTCTTTCTTTCTTTTTTCTTTTTTTTTTGAGACAGAGTATTGCTCTGTTGCTCAGGCTGGAGTGCAGTGGTGCGATCTTGGCTCACTGAAACCTCTGCCTCCTGGGTTCAAGCAATTCTCCTGCCTCAGCCTCCCAAGTAGCTGGGGTGATAGGCACCTGCCATCATGCCTGGATAATTTCTGTATTTTTAGTAGAGACAGGTTGCACCATGTTGGCCAGTCTGGTCTTGAACTCTTGACCTCAAGTGATCTGCCCACCTTGGCCTCCCAAAGGGCTAGCATTACAGGTGTGAGCCACTGTGTCCAGCTAGCACTTAGTTATTTCTTATAAAAACTTAGTTAAATTCTGTCCTGAACTTGTCAAATGCTTTCTTTTAAAATGTATGTTTATTTAAACATCTGTTTTAGTGCTTTTTCTTCCTTTGAATTTTTTTTCATTTATTTGTTCATTCAACAAGTATTTATTGATTACTTGCTCTGTGCTAGGCAATGTTTTAGGTACTGATATTCAGCAGAGAACAAAACAGACAAGGACCCTGCTTTTATTGAGTTTATAATCTAGTGGGGGAGATCAGCAATAAATAAGAAATTGTCCAGATGTGATTAGTTTTATGGAGAAAATCAAGCAATATAGTTATACTTCGCATTAGTTACCTTTTATTAGAAAGGCAGCATGGGAAAATAGGAGAAGCATGGACTTCAGAGTTTGATAAGATCCTGTACAAATCTCAGATTTTCTACATGTAGGTTGTGTGGCCTTGAGCATATTACCTAACCTCTCTGACCCCCATTTCCTCAACTGTCCAAAGGGGAGAAAAGAATACCTAACTCATAATGGGTTATTAAGGATTAAATGTGACAACTTCAACAAAAAACCCTAGAAGAATGTTTAAACTGTAATAGTCACTTTATAAGTAGTAGCTAAAATATTATCACTTAATCACTTTATTCATTAAAAGTTTTTAAGAGTTTTCCCCATGATTTCATTAGTTTTAATATGTGCCTAATAATAAGATGGTAGGTTTTAACAAAAGCACCCTTAAATAGCCATTTGTGCCAAATGTCACCATGGTAACTGCTAAAATGTAGAATTGCTGGTATCAGTGTATTCATTTCCATGTGTTGTCATAGTTTAATATTCGTCAACAGTTGGTCATGTTTTATTGAGGTCATAACAAAAAAGGAGTTACATTTGTATTGAACATTGTGTTAGAACAAATTTTAGTAGCTCTGAAAGATAATATATCAAAGAATCTAGACACAAAACCAGAGTTCTAGCTCAGAAACACCAGCACTACTGCTGTTTCATCTGTCCCACGTCGAGGAATATAACAGACTCTGGATCAGAGATACTTTAATGCTTTATCCATACTACTGGAGACCCAGATTGTGCTCCTCATAGACCACAGGCTGGGAGCAGTGACATCCCCAAGATACCAAGTCATTAGGGTCACTGATGGAGATTTCTATAGAGGAGGTTTTCAGGCCAAGCTGAAGGCTTCACTTCTTAGTTAGGTGGCCCAATCAAACACCATCCAAGGAAGGAGCTCTAGAGAGGTTTGGGAACAGAGTAGCAGACACACTACATTGCCGAAACCTGGAACAGGCCAGGAAGACAAAACAGTGGTCTGCATATAGCAAAAAGAGAAGGTAGGAAAGTACAGGTGACAACGAAATGGATTTAAGATGAGAATCTCAACGTGAGGTGGCATCTATATTCCTAACACACACAGTTTGTTACCTGTCTGTTTGCCCTAGAGACAGGGCCACACATTCTTACTTTTTTTCCTTATTCCTTAAACAAAGAAGTGTCCCTCCCTTGGCCCGAAATCAATGGTCAAGGGATTCTGCCAAGAACTTTGTCAACTATCCCCTGTCATTTATGTTTTTTATTTCTCCCTGTGTACTGATTTATTGTCCCTCTACCTCAAAATATGCCCATATACTTCCTATCTTTAAGAAAGAAGTCCGCCAAAATCTCCTACTCTGACCTCTAATTCAATAGTTAAAGTTCCTGTCACGGCTCACTTTTCAGGAGAAATCTGACTCCACTTCCTTTACCTTTCAAATCCTCCTTAATTCTGTGATCTCCTTAATTCCACTACCTCCTCTATTCTTGCTAACATCATGACCATCTATGGGTATGTTCATCATCTGTTGGACATTTGAATGTCTCAGGCATTTCAAGTTTAGCATTAATTGTACCCATTATCCACTTCCATAGTATGTGATTTTTAAATATATCTGCAAATTCTTTGCCATTCTTATTTCAAGAGGTGGAGCTTAATTCCCTTTCTAACTAATGGAATAAGGCAGAAGTGAGAGTGTTAGGAGTAGGTCCACAGTGTTAGCAGGAGTAGGAAGAACACTGTGGCTTCTTCCCTTCTCTCTCTCTCAGATCACTCATGCTGAGGGGAGCCAACTGCCAGATGGAGAGGATGTTCCAGCAACTCTATAGAGAGGCTCACTTGGCAAGGAACTGAGATCTCCTGCCAACAACCAGCACTGCCTTGTCAGGCATGTGAGTGAACTCCTTGGAAGTGGACCCTCCAGCCCCAGTTGAGCCTTCAGGTGATGCAGCCCCAGCTGACATCTTGATTGCAACCTCATGAGAAACTCTGAGCCAGAACAGCCAGCTAAGCCTGTCTTAGATTCCTGACCCACAGAAACTGTGAGATAAGTGTTTGTGTTTTAAGCTGCTAAATGGTTGTCAGTGATTTACTAAACAGCACTATATAACCAATGCACATGACAAAGCTTCTGTATTCCCAGTCCTAGGGAAAACAAGGAAACAACTCCTTCCTCTCCAAGATCTAACTGGTGACCAAGTCCTGTTATTTTCATCTAGGTATCTGTTGATTCAGCCTGTTCTGATTTTCCTAATCACTGCCTCAGTTTATTATTTATCATCTAGACTGTTTCAGTTACCTCTTAACAAGTTTCTTGCCTCCAGCTTCACTCCTTTTTAATCTATTCCCCATACTTCTACAAAAAATCATTCTAAAATGTGAATTTGAGCATCTTTCTTCTTTGCTCAAATTGTTCCCATTGACTAGAGTTATTCAAGCCCAGTTATCCTAAGCAATGCAGGCAAAGCTGTTTGAGGTTTGATCCCACTGCGCTTTCTAGCTCCCGTCTCTCCTGAAGCAGGGAGTTCAGCCATCAGAAATGGTTGGTGGGTCCCAGAATCTGTCACAGCTTTTCCTCTTTCTGTAATTTGGTATGTGCAGTTCTCTCTAGTTTTGGAAGGCTTTCACCAACTCTTTGACAATTTCTATATTTTCTGAAAGTTAGACATTCCTCCTTTCTTCTGCAGTTCCCAGTGGATAACTGTGTAATTGCTGTGATCACATCACTGTCATTGTTTGTCTCTCAATGTCTGATGAGGGTCTATGTTCTGTTCATCTCTTTTTTTGTTGTTCTTGCATCTCTGATCTTTTTTAAATGTTTGATATTCTTTTTATTTTCTTTTTTGGATGGTATCTTGCTCTGTCACCTGGGCTGGAGTGCAATCATGGCTCACTACAGCCTTGACCTCCTGGGCTCAAGCAGTCCTCCTACCTCAGCCTCCCAAGTAGCTGGGGACCACAGGAGCACACCTCCACAGCAGGCTAATTTTTGTATTTTCTGTAGAGTCAGGGTTTCACCATGTTGCCCATGTTGTCGAACTCCTGGGCTTGATATTCTTTCTTTATTTTATTGTGGTAAGAACACTTAACCACATTTGTTGATCTACTACATTTGTTGATCTACCCTCAACAAGTTTTTAAGTGTGCAGTACATTATTGTTGACTCTAGGTAGAGTATTGTACAGCAGATCTTGAGAGCTTATTCATCTTGCTTAACTGCAACTTTATGTTCATTGATTAGTAACTCCCCATTTTCCTCCCTGTAGCTCCAGGTAACCCCCATTGTACTCTTTGATTCTATGAATTTGACTATTTTTGGTACTTCATATAAGTGGAATCATGCAGTATTTGTCTTTCTATGATTGCCTTATTTTATTAGCAAAATGTCCTCAAGATTCACCCATGCTGTTGCATGTTATAGAATTTCTTTTTTAAAAAAGACTGACTAATATTCCATGATACGTATATACCACGTATTGTTTGCCCCTTCATCCATTGATGGGCATTTAGTTGTTTCCACATCTTAGTTTCATTTCTTTGAGGAATCTGCATACTGTTTTCCATAGCAGCTGCTCCATTTTACATTCTCATAAACAGTGCACAAAAGTTCCAGTTTCTCTACATCCTCACCAGTACTTCCTGTCTTTTGATTTTTTGGAAATAGCCATCCTGACGATGTGTGTTTTGTTCATCTTATGTCTCTAGCACCTAATGGGCTATTTGAACAGTGTGTCTGAAACTTTTAGTCTAGCAGATAGGGAATTTCACATTAGCAGACTCAGAATAAAAAAATGTAACTTTCTCTCCCTCTTTCTCATCCTCTTTCTTTCTCTCTTTCATTCTTTTTTTTTCTTTCTTCTGCTGTTTCTTTTTTTCTTTCTCCTTTTCTTAAAAAAAAAAAAGTAACTTTACCTCTCTGTACATGATCGTAACTTCACTCTCTAGCCGTTGTTTTTCCACTAAAGGCAGTGAAGATTCTTTGGGGATGAGTGTTCTGGCCCCATCACTGATGCTTTTGTTGGCCACGAAGTCTTTGCTGGTTGTTGGTGCCATCCATTCCTCTGTGCTCCCTTTTTCTTTATGTTAGTCCCACTGGGCCCCCTCCTTTCTGACTGTGAGAGTTCTCCAGGCTTGCAGGCTTGCAGCTGTTTCAGTGCCTCTCTGGGGCATGCACCCTGGGACGTGCTGTGCAGGTCTCAGTCCCACCCTCCTGGTGCCTGGCCTGCCGACGGCTGAGCCTTAGACCTGCACTCTGGGAGGAACCAGTGATGTGCCTGGGATTTCTGTTAGCTAGATTGCTCATAAATTCCAAGTCTTAGTCTGGGATGGGAAGAGATAGCGGATCTGGACTTCTTTTCAGATACTTAGCAGCATCTTTAAAAGAAAACTACTTCGTTCTTCCAGTGGAAAATCCTGAGTTCCAAGAGATATCTGCTGTGCATTTATGGGCCTATTTTAGAGCAGAATACCAAAATATTTGCCATAATTTAAAAATAAATATTAAATAATTTAAAAATTGGTACAGCCTACCAGGAGCTCAGTGCACAGTGGCAACATCCAGACTGTGAGGCCACCTGGCATGGCTTGGGAACCCACAGAAGCCGTCACTGAAGCCCAACAAACCCCTCATCCTAACTTAACTGTGTCAAGGAGTGGCGTCTGGAGAAGGGCGAGGCCGCTTGTATCACAGAGTGTCAGCTTGCTGGGAGCCAAATGAATTCCACAGTGATATGTGCAGAAAAGAGGTCCAGGGCGTTTTCAACTGTGCTTCAAGGGCTTAGGAAGCCCAAAAATTGAGATCGATGCAGGAGAACCTGGGAGAGTCTAGGAGTTTACCTCCCGAGAAATTGAATAAGTTGTCACAGAGGTTTCCTAATAAACTTCACCTAAGTTAAAATGGAGAAGGTATTTCAATGATTTCTGAACTATAGCTTCTGACAATTATGCAGAAGCATTTTACAGATGTTTGCATTGCTGTGACCTCTTTGAAGGGTAGAAGGAGGCAAAACACTTTTCCACCCTTTGGAATCATAGTATGGTTACAAGTTATGTTTTATCTTGAAGTAAAATCCTCTGGAGAGAAAAAAATAATTTAAAAATTAATTATGCTTGTTTATATTTATAGGAGAGATCACATTGTTTGTGATCTTTGATAGTATCATAGCCCAGGATAGAATTCCAGAGCCTTTCATTTCTTTTCTTATTCTGTTTCCATTAAAACAGAAAGCTGAAACCAGAATTATAGGTCATCAGGAATGATAACAAGTATTTTGGCTCTAACTGATCAATCTGAATATGCATTCAGGTTGAATATGGATGCAGAGGTTATAGAGAAATTTTTTTTTACTGAAGGCCACTTTGGCATTCTTTCAGTTTCTGAGTTAACATGTCACACTTAAAAGCAGGAAGATTATGTTTTATATTTTGTTGTCGTTGTTGTTTTTGGGACAACGTCTCTCTCTGTCACTCAGCCTGGAGTGAAACATGACCATGGCTCTCTGCAGCCTTGAACTCCTGGGCTCAAGCGGTCCTCCCACCTCAGCTTCCAGAGTAGCTGAGATTAAGAGCACCTGCCACCATTCCTGGAAATTTACAATTTTTTTTGTAGAGGTGAGGTCTTGCTGTGTTGTGCAAGCTGGTCTCAAGCTCCCGGCCTTAAGCGATCCTTCTGTCTTGTCTTCTCAAAGTGCTGAGATTACAGATGTGAGCTACCACATCCAGCCCAAGTGTTTCTATTTAGTTAATAATAGTGAGTAGATTCCTAATCCACTTTTTGATTGCATTTGATTCTGGAAAATTTTTCTTTATATCATTTTGCAGCATTTCGGTGTAGTTTTTAAATATGGCAATCAAAAAATGTATCTCTGGCTGGGCATGGTGGCTCAAACCTGTAACCCTAGCACTTCAGGAGGCCAAGTCGGGCGGATCACTAGATCAGGAGATTGAGACCATCTTGGCTAACATGGTGAAACCCCATCTCTACTAAAAATACAAAAAATTAGCCAAGTGTGGTGGCACATACCTGTAGTCCCAGCTACTCAGGAGGCTGAGGCAAGAGAATCGCTTGAACCTGGGAGGCGGAGGTTGCAGTGAGCCAAGATCATGCCACTGCTCTCCAGCCTGGGCAACAGAGCAAGACTCCATCTAAAAAAAAAAAAAAAAAAAAAGCATTTCTTTAATTTGTGAAGAAAACTGTCAACTATTGGGGAAGTCAAACTTGTGGAGATTTAGCTGCCTACATTGCAGTTTGGTCATAATAAGATATCCTAACAGATTTTTAAAATTATGATATTTTGACTAAGATTCAAGCTGTTGCAGATAATGATTACTGAAATATACTGCTTGAGTAAATCACCTGAGATCACAGAAATGGTCTTTATCAGCATCGTCAAAGTCATGAAGAAATAGTTCTCCTCATTTTAAATATCCTTGTGATGCCTTTCTCATTAGCATCCCGTGTATTTCAGTGTGGAAAAGCAGACACTGGGACCCGCTGTCCATACTGCATGTTGAAAAGGCTGATCGCCCATGAACTGTAGTGTGATTTACAATGTCTGTCCAGCCAGTACATTGGCTCATCCTTTTAATCCCGCACTTTGTGAGGTCAAGGAGGGAGGATTACTTAAGTCCAGGAGTTTGAGACCAGTCTGGGCAACATAGTGAGACCCCTATCTCTATAAAAAATTTAAAAATTAGCTGGGCATGGTGGTACATGCCTGTAGTCCTAGCTACTCAGGAAGTTTAGGTGGGAGGATCGCTTGAGCCTGGGTGATCGAGGCTACAGTGAGCTGTGATCATGCCACTGTACTCCAGCCTGGGCAACAGAGATCCTGTATTTAAAAAAAAGTTTATTCATCTTTTAGCACTGAGCGAAGATTAAATTATTTAGATCCATGGTCCCCAACCTTCAGGGACTGGTTTCATGAAAGACAGTTTTTCCATGGAGCAGGGCGGGGGGATGGTTTTGGAATGATTCAGCCATATTACATTTGTTGTACACATTATTTCTGTTATTATTACATTATAATATAGAATGAAATAATTATACAACTCACCTCAATGTAAAATCAATGGGAGCCCTGAGCTTGTTTTCCTGCAACTAGATGGTCCCATCTGGGGGTTATGGGAGACAGTGATCGATCATCAGGCATTAGATTCTCATAAGGATCGCATGACCTAGATCTCTTGCATATGCAGTTCACAATAGGGTTCATGCTCCTGTGAGAATCTAATGACACCACTAATCTGACAGGAGGTGAAGCTCA
Source organism: Cheracebus regulus (assembly GCA_963574635.1). Lineage (NCBI taxonomy): Eukaryota > Metazoa > Chordata > Mammalia > Primates > Pitheciidae > Cheracebus > Cheracebus regulus. The sequence goes on along the minus strand of CAUYQU010053220.1, from coordinate 14,655 downwards.
GGTGGTAATGCTCTCTTGCTTACTGCTCACCTCCTACTGTGTGGCCCGGTTCCTAACAGGCCATGGACCGGGGTTGGAGACCCCTGATTTAGATCATCAGCTCTGCTCTGAGGAAAACAGCAGTGTTGTAGGCTGGCATGAAGTGCAACTTCTTTTACTCTATGTAGCAACTCCTTTTCTTTCTGGTCCTCCTTCAGTTTAGATCCCTGGGACCCTCTTCCACTTTGTACCTTGGCCATTGTATATGAACCTCAAACATGAAAGGTGCTGGTGAGACCTCATCTCTACAGAAAATTTTAAAAATTAGCTGGCCATGGTGGCACATACCTGTAGTCCCAGCTACTTGGGAGGCTGAGGCTTGAGGATCCCTTAAGCCCAGGAGTTTGAGCTTGCAGTGAGCTCTGATGATGCCACTGCACTCCAGCCTGGGTGACAGAGCAAGAGCGTGTCTCTAAAAACAAAACAAAACAAAGCAAAACAAACATGAAAGGTGCTGATTCATACCTTGCAAAGAGGTTTCATTTGGCAGCCAGTTGAAATTATCTACTGGTTTGTACATGAGCTAGCACTTCCTCTTCCACATAGCATGTCATTGCTGTTCCTTGATGTTCAGTATTGTTCGATAGAGGAATTTGCTAATACCTTATTCTCTTTTCTCTCTGACCAAAACATTTATCATTAACTTCGGGGCTGTTCTAAAGAATGTTCCATTAGTGTATGTTTTGTACCAGTTTTTGTTTTGTTTTGTTTTTTGTTTTTTTTGCCTCTGAAGAGTGCAGCTTTCATTGATGCCTCTATAGTTGTGGTCTTTTCCTTTTGGTAATGAAATGCATCAGTTTTGCTCAGAGCAACATTATTTTGCCCTTGAGGAGGAACTTGGTTGGTTTACCAAAGAGACCATCAAACTTTGAAAGTGATTCGGAAAGTTTATGCGGTTTCTGCAACTATTTCAGAAGCTTCATAAAAATAAAGAGTCTGGGCTGGGCCCAGTGGCTTATGTCTGTAATCCAAACGCTTTGGGAAGCCAAAGCAGGTGGTTTGTTTGAGGCCAGAAGTTCAAGACCAGGCTGGGTAACATAGTGAGACTCTGCCTCTACAAAAAATAAGAAAAATTTAAAAACCTCACAATAACAAACAAACAAAAAACAATAAAGGACTCTGGCTTTAGAAGCAGATGAATCCAAGGTCTGATAAATTCCAATTTTTTATTATTCACCATTGTGCTTTCTATTTTCATTTCCCTTTTTTAAGTGCCTGAGTGGTATATCACTTGATGCATAGAGCATGTGTCTCTCCAGCCTGCAGTTTAGTTCTAGTTAATAGTGACCCCCACAATTGTTAAGAGTTATATTTATGCCACACATAAGGTGACTTTTATACTTCATCAAATCATTTTACTCTATCAATTCTTCTGAAATGATGTAATGCTACAAAATAGAAAAAGGTGAAAACTGCTAATTTTAACAGATATAGACACAAACACATATATAAACAGCAGTACATAAATATTATGAAAATATATTGTGAAAAAGCAGTAACTTGTAAGACTAAGATTAACTACAGTGTTAGTTGTGCAAGTATAAATTTCAAACTTAATGATTATATAAAGAATGAAACAGGAGTTCAGTGACCATAATACTTTGACATTTCAAATTTGTGGAATATATGTGAACAAATTTTTTTTTTTTTGAGACAGAGTCTTGCTCTGTCTTCGGGCTAGAGTGCAGTGGCAAGATCTTGGCTCACTGCAACCTCCAACTCCCTAGTTCAAGGGATTCTCCTGCCTTAGCCTCCCAAGTAGCTGGGACTATAGGCACGCGCCACGATGCCCAGCCAATTTTTGTATTTTTAGTACATACGGGGTTTCACCATGTTGGTCAGGATGGTCTCAACCTCTTGACCTCGTGATCCACCCGCCTCGACCTCCCAAAGTGCTTGGATTACAGGTGTGAACCACCGCGCCCGGCCCTTTTATTTTTTTGAGACAGAGTCTTGCTCTGTCACCCAGGCTGAAGTGCAGTGGCATGATCTCAATTCACTGCAGCCTGTGCCTCCCAGGTTAAAGCAATTCTCCTGCCTCAGACTCCCATGTAGCTGGGACCACAGCCAGGCACCGCCACACCTGGCTAATTTTTGTATTTTTAGTAGAGATGGGGTTTCACCATGTTGGCCAGGATGGTCTGGAACTCCTGACCTCAAGCTGGCCTGGAACTCCACTTGCCTCGGCCTCCCAAAGTGCTAGGATTACAGGCATGAGCCACCATGCCCACCTTTTTTTTTTTTTTTTTTGAGACAGACTCTTGCTCTGCCACCCAGGCTAGAGTGCAAGGTGTGAGCTCAACTCACTGCAACCTCCGAAAACCCCCACACATTTGGTCACGGAAGTCTTTTTCCATGTTGATGACTGTTGTTGTAGGCTGTACCAATTTTTAAATTATTTAATATTTATTTTTAATTTATGGCAAATATTTTGGTATTCTGCTCTAAAATAGGCCCATAAATGCACAGCAGATATCTCCTGGGTTCAAGCTATTCTCCTGCCTCTCCTTCCTATGTAGCTGGGATTACAGGTACCCACTACCACATCCGGCTAATTTTTGTATATTTAGTAGAGACAGTGTTTCACTATGTTGGCTAGACTGGTCTGGAACTCCTGACCTCAAGCTAGCCCGGAACTCCGCTCACCTTGGCCTCCCAAAGTGCTAGGATTACAGGTTTGAGCCACCTCGCCCGGCCCATTTGTTTCTTTTGAAATAGGAATTCCCAGTGTAGGATTTGATGCACTTCCACGGGCCTCCATGTGTCCTCCATCTGCAGGCCGTGTGTGCATTGGACTGTAGCCATTTGGTGACAAGGACCGTGGTAGAGGCCAGTCTGAGAGTGCACCTGGTGGATCCTTAAAGATGCAGCCTTTGGGAACCTTGAACCTTTGGTTGCTGTAAACGAGTAAATCCCCCAGTTGACCATCACTCAGCAATCTTGGCTGAGCAAGGCCTCTGAGGAAACTGATTTCTTGACAGATACTTTTGGAAGGTCTTTAAGGTATTCCCTTTACCGATCACGTAACTTTTTTTAATGTTTTCTATAACTTAGTGACTTTGGTCACATTTTTCTTTCACTTATTCAAGAAATATGTATTAAGGGCTTACTGTATGCTGGGCACTCTGCAAGATAAGACAGCATTTTTGCCCTCATGGAACTAATGCTTTATATATGTGATTTTCTCCTGTATCATAGCCAGTCTATACTTTGCTGCTTATTTTTCTAATTTTTCTATTTCTTACCTATTATGTTTCAGATCCATAAATTGCTTTGTCTATGTCCTTATTTTAAATTATTTTGTTCTCCAGTCTAAACATACAGTAACAGTTGTAGCATTAACCTTTGTGCATTAAAAAAATTCCATCCAAAAAATTTCAGGTATTTTTATTTTAAAATTAGACAGGGTCTCCCTCTGTCATCCAGGCTGGAGTGCAGTGGTATTATCACGGCTCACCGCAGCCTTGAACTCCTGTGCTCGTATGATCCTCCCACCTCAGCCTCCCAAGTAGTTGGGTGTACAGGCCTGTACCACTATGCCCAGCTAATTTTTAAATTTTTTTTTTTGTAGAGATGGGGCCTTGCTATGATGCCCAGGTAGCCTCAACCTCCTGAGTTCAAGTGATCCTCCTGCCTCAGCTTCCCAAAGTGCTTCCCCACTGGCATGAGCCACCATGCCAGGCCAAAATTTCAGGTATAACACAAGAAATACATTCTTTTTCATTTCATTTTTTCGAGATGGAGTCTCACTCTGTTGCCCAGGCTGGAGTGCAATGGCACAGCCATGGCTTACGGCAACTTCCACCTCCCGGGTTCAAGCAATTCTCCTGCCTCTGCCTCCCGAGTAGCTGGGATTACAGGCTCAAGCTACCCTGCTCGGCTAATTTTTGTATTTTTAGTGGAGAGAGGGCTTTGCCATGTTGGCCAGGCTGGTCTCAAACTCCTGACCTGAAGTGATCCGCCTGCCTTGGCCTCCCAAAGTGCTGGAATTAATTCCATGCATAAGCCACCACGCCCAGTCAAGAAACACATTCTTATAAAAATCCAAATATATAGAAATAGGGTAAATATGAAGTCACCCCTTATATTCCCTAGCCCAACTGCCTCTCAAGAGCCATGAAACAGCCTACGTTCTACATTTTTGCTAATAGTCTTTTCTCTTAGGTTAGTCTGCGTGGTGAGTTTTAAAATACCTCATTGCTTTAGCTCATATTTGTTGCTATTAGTTGGGTTAAGCATATTTTCATATGTTTAGCAGTCATTTGTTTTTTTCTTTCGTGAATTGCCTTTTCATATCCTTTGCCTTTTTTTCTGTTGGACTGTTGTTTCTTCTTGAGTTAATTTTGGTAATCTGTGTTTTCCTAGAAAATGATCTGGTTTGCCTAGTTTACAAATCCTTATGTGTAATTATGTATTCTTTCTTGTTTCTAATTTGGGTACCTTCCTTTTTTCTTTCTTGATTAGATTTGCCAGAGGTTCTATCTTGTTAGTCCTTTCAAAACACCAGCTTTTCATTTTATTCATCTTCAAGGTCATTTAAAAATGTTTTCTGTTTAATTAATTGCCATTTTTATCTTTATTCATTTCTTCATTCTGCTTTTTGTAGGCTCAGAGAAGATCCCTTTGTATAGAGGAAGGTGGGAACAAAGGTTCAAAGATAGTTGTTGGGGGTCGGGAAAACAATTGTTGGCATCATTCTCCTCTACCCCCTCACCTCCAACTGCCATCACAAGTACAGGCAGTTCAGAATCCATCAAGAAATTAAGAGTCAAGAATGAGGCAGACTGAATCAGGCTATCAGCTTTGTTAATAAGGCTAAAGTATACTGTTAGGTCTTATGTTTAAATCTTTAGTGCATTTGGAGTTAATTGTAGTGTAAGGTGTAAGAAAGGGATCCAGTTTCAGCTTTCTGCACATGGCTAGCCAGTTTTCCCAATGCCATTTAGTGAACAGGGAATTCTTTCCCCCTTGCCTTTGTAGGGACACGGATGAATCTGGAAACCATCATTCTCAGCAAACCGACACAAGAACAGAAAACCAAACACCGCGTGTTCTCACTCATAGGCGGGTGTTGAACAATGAGAACACGTGGGCATAGGAAGGGGAGCATCACACACTGGGGTGGATTGGGGGTGGGGGACTAGGGGAGGGACAGCAGGGGGTGGGGAGGCTGGGGAGGGAAGACACTGGGAGAAATCCCTGATGTAGGCAACGGGGGACAGAGACTACAAACCACCATGGCATGTGTGTACCTACACAACAACCCTTTGGGATGTGCATTATGTACCCCAGAGCTTAAAGTACAATAAAAAATAAAAAATAAGTCTAAAGTAGAGAGTAGTACTTGACTTAAGATCACAGTCAGGCTAGTAACCCTTCCCTCTGAGTTAAACTTAACCAATGGAATAAGGCATTTAGAATAAATGCTTTGAGAGGTTTGATAAGAAGCCAGTTATGAATAAATGAAATGAATAAATCAATCACTTAGAGGCACTTCGGGCCAAATGGCCTCAGGGCAGTTCAGTGTTTCAGTTCTGTTTGGAGGCCTAGATCAGGAACAAAGAAAAATAACTTGGCAGTCTCTGGTTGGTGGCTGATTAAGCCGGGCCAGAGTTGGCAGAAGGAGGTGATCCTGGGGCTTCAGACTGGTCAGGGAGGCAAGTGAGACCAGCAGGGCATGGAAGAAACCGGGAAGAGGCAGGAGTTGGGGCTTCCGCTTCTTTCGAGCATGCAAACCCTGCTTGGAGGGAGTGTGATGCCGGGGCAGCCAAAAGAGGAGCAGCTGGGGGCCGGAGAAGGGCACTGCACATCCAGAACCCGGACGGCAGGAGAGGGGCGAGGATGGGCGTACCTCCAAGTGTGAGGACACTTGTGGGGGACTGACAATGAGTCATTCTTCAGACTCTCTGGGACGCTTGTTCTTTCCCCAAATTAGTTTAACATCTGCTTTGGAATCCAAAGGGTAACTGCTTTTCTCTTTCTTGCTAATTAAACAAATGCAAATGTATGCATAGCCTTACTGTATCCTCACACAGCCTGGGAGGGAAGCACAGTGTGGGTGGCAGGTACATGATGCCAGAAGCAGAGGGTGTTCAGTGCTGGGGTGGGAGGACAGCAGAAGGATCTGTCCTGGTGCCAGACATCTTCCATCCCTACAAGACCTCTCAAGGTCATGCTACATGACCTTCGGCATATGAATTCACCTGGCACCGCAGTATCGTTTTTTTTAAAAAATGAAAATATACCAGCGTATTGTAACTTGTAAGCCCACAAACTTCTTGTTTCTAGCCAGGTACTTACAGGAAGACCTTGCTTTTATGTTTTCACAGGGAGGGCATGATGAACCTTGTCTTATAGCTCATGAGAAGGCCAACTTCACTAACCACTCCTGGCTGGGTGTGGTATGTTTCCCTCTGTAATTAGTTCCCCTGTGTACTTTCTTATGGGAAAATTTTATGCTTTAGAATAAAATTTAAAAGTCACCTAAAGAGATGGTTTGGTTAACATGGAAGTCAAGTTCCTCTTAGTAGAAATGAGCAGTTATAGTCAGACTTCATAGATATTACAAAGAAGAGCAATATATTTCTAAATGACATGTCAATTTTCAGATTTTGTTTAGCAATTTGTATATTCATTATGATCTGCTAACCCATCTGTTTTGGAAAAACCCTCTCAAACTGGGTTATTCCTCTACTCTCACACCACAACAACAGTCATCAACATGGAAAAAGACTTCCGTGACCAAATGTGTGGGGGTTTCTTTCCACAAGCAGTGGACACCAGCTGGGTGTTCTCCAGTTCAACTCTGACACTGTCTACCTGGAGAGAGCATCGTATCCCACAGGGCGAGACTCAGGCACCAAGTCTGCCCCCTTCCCCAGATGCCAGTCTCAAGTCTGGGCCTCTGGAACTTCTGACCAACTGGCTTCAGGTTGGGTTCCCATTACTCCCTCTTTGGGTTCAACTAATTTGCTGGAACGGCTCACAAAACTCAGGGAAACACTTACTTACATTGACCAGTTTATTATAAAGGATATCGCAAAGGATACAGATGAACAGATGCATATAGGACAAGGGATGGGGAAAGGGCATGGAGCTTCCGTGCCCTTCTGGGTACACTACCCTCCAGAAACTTCCAGGTGTTAAGCTGTCCAGATGCTCTCTGAACTGTGACCTTTTGTGTTTTTATGGAGGTTTCATTGCATAGGCACCGTAACCATGTAGAAATGTGATTGGACAAAAAGCACATGATCTAAACCTAGCATGCCTGTCTCTTCAAGACTTCTCTTGATCTCTCTGTGTAACATTCCTTCCTCTAGTGTATGGTTAGGACTCTCTCTGAATTGAGGTACTTCTGACCCATAATTAGATTAGGGTCCTACCTTGGGCAGGTGAACGGACAGAAGTTCATAGAGAGAGATTCTGTTTCCTGAGGCCTAAAGTACCCTGAAATTATTAGAAGGACTATAGGCTTTAGGAGCTAGGAACCGGTTCCTAATGCCTGTAGTCATTGTTATAATTTGTTTTTTACATATATATGAATCTCATTATATATATATATATATATATATCATAACACCATACCATCAGATAAACAATTTCTATTCATATCCATTTTCCGGTAATAAAATCTGGATCTGTTGCTGGCTAGGTGAAACTCAGAAACCCATGAAGCTTTTTACCTTTTTTACCCCTGGGAGTGTGCCTTTTCATCCAGAATCATTAGGGTCTTCTGGGTTCCCTGCTCTGAGGACTCTTAGTCTAACAATCTTTGCAAAAATTAGCCAAACATCTGTTTGAAACTCACTCAGTCATTTTCATCTTTGCCTTTCTCCTAGTTATTTTTAGGGTTGATAAATTTGTTTTCCAAGAGCAAACAGCATTTTAAAACTTTGATTTTTGGCTAGCATTTAGGCATTCTTGTTCTGTGGAGAGCTGGCTGGTTGCCCATTTAGGAACTTAGCCTGCATGCAGGTTCCCTTCAGCTGAGAGTAGTCCATCCAGCTCCTGGAGCTTGGCTACCCTAATACTGCCTGGCCTGCCTACAAATGAACACCTCGACATGCCATTATAGTCTGTCATCTTACTCTGTTCTTACAGAATCCACGAGAGATTTAGAGTCCAAGCAGAGGATGTCTTGTCCAGGGTTTAATTATTTCCACAATTAAGAAAGCCTTCCTCAGGTTGAATTGAATTTCCTTTCTGCAATATAAGCCATGAATTTACAAATAGAGTCTGATGCTGTCAGGATACAAAATTGTTGTTATGCTTCAGTAGTTTTTTTTTTTTTGAGATAGGGTTTTGTCCAGGCTGGAGTGCAGAGGCATAGTCACTGCTCACTGCACCTTCAACTTCCTGGGCTCAAGCATTTCTCTCATCTCAGCCTCCCAAGTAGCTGGGACTACAGGTGCATACCACCACAACTGGCTAATTAAAAAAAAAAATTTTTGTTTTTTAGAGATAAGGGCTCATGTTGCCCAGCCTGGTCTTGAACTCTTGCACGCAAGTAATCCTCCCACCTAGGCCTCCCAAAGAGCTGAGATTCCAGGTGTAAGCCACTGTGCCCAGCCTTAAATAGATTTTAAAAATTACAAAACTGTTAGATGTTCATAGTAGACAGTGTAGAGCAATTTAAAAAGCATAAAGAAAATTAAAATGTCCTATTATTCCACCACCTAGATAACCATTCTTGGTTGTTATTTATTTATTTTTTTTTTAATTTTTGGTGTTTGAATCTTGCTTTGTTGCCCAGGCTGGAGTGCAATGATGCGATCTCATTTACTGAAACCTCCACCTCCTGGATTTAAGTGATCTTCCTGGCTCAGCCTCTCAGAGCAGCTGGGACTACAGGTGCATGCATACCACCATGCCCAGTTGATTTTGTATTTTTAGTAGAGACTGGGTTTCACCATGTTAGCCACACTGGTCTCAAACTCCTGACCTAAGTTGATCTATCTGCCTCAGCCTCCCAAAGTGCTGGGATTACAGGCATGAGCCACCATGCCCAGCCTAACCATTCTTATTATATAGCTTCTTTTCAGTCTTTTTTCTATGCCTAAATGTAAATATAAGTTCCTACTGAATACACTTTACAGTTTGTATTTTCCACCAAAATATATTGCCATCATTGTTCTATATCATTGGATATTTCACAGTATCACTTTCTATTCTAAGATGCCATAAATTCACATATATTCACATTTATATAAATGTTTAAATATAATATTTTTAACATATTTATAGTATATATCATATTTCTATGGAGATAGCATGAATTCACTTATATTCACTGCCATAAAATTCATACTTTAAAAGTGAACAAATACAGTGATGTGTTTGTATCTTCACAAAGTTGCACAACGATTACCACTGTCAAATTCTAGAACATTCCACTACCCACCCCAGAAAACCCAGGGCAGTAATGCTCCCTCCCTCATCCTGTGGCAGTCACTCAGGTACTTTCTGTCTGGAGTCCCCTCTTCTGGACATTTCGTAGAAGTGGAATCATATGATATATGGTCTTTTGTGTGTGGCTTCTCTTTTTTTTTGAGACGGGGTCTTGCTCTGTCACCCAGGCTGGAGTGCAGTGCTACAATCTCAGCTCACTACAGCCTCTGTGATCCTCCCACCTTAGCCTCTCAAGTAGCTGGAACCACAGTTGTACACCACCACGCTTGGCTAATTTTTTGTATTTTTGGTAGAGACGGGATTTTGCCCTGTTGGCCAGGCTGGTTTCAAACTTCTGGGCTCAAGTGATCTGCCTGCTTCAGCTTCCCAAGTGCTGGGATTATCCGCATGAGCCACCGTGCCCAGCCTGTGTGGCTTCTTTTGTTCAACATAAGGTTTTCAGGGTCATCCATGTATCGGTACATTATTCCTTTTTACTGATGGATAGTATTTCATTGTGTGGATGTACACTTTATATTTATCCATTCATCAGTTAATGGCCATTGGGTATTTTCTGCTTTATGGCTACTGTGAATACTGCTACTGTGAACATTTGTCTGCAAGCTTTTGTTTGAACTTCTGCTTTCAGTTCTTTTGGAGATATACCAAGGAGTGGAGTTACTGGGTCATAATGGTAACTGTGTTTAACTTTTTGAGGGACTCCCAAACTGTTTTTCTCAGTGGCTATACTTTTTCACATTTACATAAGCAATGTATGAGGGTTCCAGTGTTGCCACATCCTCACCAGCACTTGTTAATGTTAGTCCTTTTGGCTGGAGCCATCCTAGTAGATGTGGAGTGATACCTCCCAGTGGCTTTGATTTGCATAATGCCTAATGATGGATTTTCCTAATGTGGAGCTTCTTTTCACATGCTTCTTGGCCACTTGTGTTGGTCTATTTGGAGAAATATCTGTTTAGATCCTTTGCTCACTTTTCAGTTGGGTTATTTGTCTTTTTATTATTGAGTTTTAAGAGATCTTTATACATTCTAGATAGTAGACCCTTATCATCTATATGATTTGCAAATGATTTCTCCCATTCGGTTGGTTATCTTTTCATTTTCTATTTTTTAACTTATTTTAGGTTCAGGGGTACATGTGAAGGTTTGTCACATAGGGAAACTCATATCACAGGGGTTTGTTATACAGATTATTTCATCACGCAGGAATTAAGCCCAGTACCTAATATTTATCTTTTCTGCTTCTCTCCCTCCTCCCAACCTCCACCCTCAAGTGTCTATTGTTTCCTTCTTTTGTTTATGAGTTCTCATCATTTAGCTCCTGCTTATAAGTGAGAACATGCAGTATTTGGTTTTCTGTTCCTGCATTAGCTAGAGGCTAAGAATAATGGCCTCCAGCTCCGTCCATGTCCCTGCAAAGGACAAGATCTTGTTCTTTTTAATGGCTGCATAGCCCTTCATTTTCCTGACAGTACTTTTTTTTCTTTTTTTTTTTTTGAGATGGAGTCTTGCTCTGTTGCCCAGGCTGGAGTGCAGTGGCTTGATCTCGGCTCACTACAACTCCGCCTCTGGTGTTCAAGTGATTTTCCTGCCTCAGCCTTCCGAGCAGCTGGGACTACAGGTGTCTGCCACTACACCCAGCTAATTTTTGTATTTTTAGTAAAGACAGGGTTTTGTCATATTGGCCAGGCTGGTCTTGAACTCCTGACCTTGTGATCTGCCTGCCTCGTCCTCCCAAAGTCCTGGGATTACAGGCGTGCACCACCATGCCCGGCCTCTTGATAGTATCTTTTGAAGCAAAAGGTTTTTAATTTTTATGAAATCTAGCTTATCTAGTTTATCTTTGCTTACTTCTGCTTTTGATCTCATCCCTAAGAAAATATTATCTAATATAGTCATGAAGTTTTACAGCTGTTTTCTTCCAAGAGTTGTATAGTTTTAGCTCTTGTACTTTGATGTGATTTTTGTAAATAGTATGAGGTAGGAGTCTAACTTTGTTCTTTTGTATGTGGATATACAGTGATTCCAGCATCATTTGTTGAAAAGACTATCTCCCATTGAATTGTCTTAGCATCCTGTTGAAAATAACTGCCTATTAAATTATGGTTCACTTCTGGACTGTCAATTCCATTTCTTTGATATATATGACTGTCTTACATGAACATGAGATGTGTGTTTATTTACTTCTTTAGTTTTTTTCAATGACATTTTATAGTCTTCAGCATATAGATCTCCCACTTACTTATTCATACATATTCGTAAATATTTTATAGTTACACATATTTATAAATATTATAATCTTTTTGATGCTATTATAAATGGAATTGGCTTCTTGGAATATTTGGATTATTCATTGCCAGTGTATAGCAATACAATTGATTTTTGTGAGATCTTTGTTCTGCAGCCTTGCTAAACTCCTTTATTAGCTCTAAGAGGTTTTTTGTTGTAAATTCCTTACTATTTTATACGTACAAGAGCATATTATCTGTGAATAGAGATGGTTTTACTTCTTACCAATCTGGATGCCTTTTCTTTTATTTCTTTTTCCTACCTAATTTTCCAGACTAAAGCCTCTGGTATAATCTTGACGAGAAATGGTGAGATCAGAGACACCCTTGTTTAGTTTCTGATCTTAGGAGAAAGCTATCAGATTTTCACATTAAGTACGATGGTAGTTGTGAGTGTTTTGAACTTGCCCTTTATCAGGTTGAGGAAGTTCCCTTTTATGTCTAGTCAGTGTTTATATTATGAAAATCTGTTGGATTTTGTCTAATGCTTTGTCTGCATCTATTGAGATGATCATGTAGTTTTGTCCTTTATTCTATTACTATGATAAATTACATTAACTGAGTTTGACCAACTTCGAATTTCTGGGATAGATTTCATTTGGTTATGGTATATAATCCTTTATATATGTTTTTAGGTTTGATTTGCTAGTATTTTGCTGAGGATTTTTCTATGTCATATCTAGATATATATTATCTATATCATATGTGTTACCACTTTTAATGGCTGCATAAGGCTTAATTATGTGGATATACTATAATCTAGCCAATTAGACTTTAAGTTATTTCTTTTGTTGCCATTGTTGTTGTTATAATCAAGGATAAGCTCATCACTGTTGCTCAGATAGCTTTGTATTCATTCATGATTATTTATTTATTTTTCCCTTATATTTAATGATTTGGGCTCTTTAAAAAAATTATGCTTTAAGTTCTTGGGTACATGTGCAGAATGTGCAGGTTACATGGGTATATACGTGCTATGGTGGTTTGCTGCATCCATCACCTGGTCATCTACATTAGGTATTTCTCCTAATGCTATCTCTCCCCTATATCCCCATGTCCTGACAGTCCCCGGTGTGTGATGTTCCCCTTCCTGTGTCCATGTGTTCTCATTGTTCAACTCCCACTTATGAATGAGAACATGTGGTGTTTGGTTTTCTGTTCTTGTGTCAGATTGCTGAGAATGATGGTTTCCAGCTTCATCCATGTCCCTACAAAGGACATGAATGCATCTTTTTTATGGCTGAATAGTATTCCATGGTGTATATTTGCCACATTGTCTTTATCCAGTCTATCATCGATGGACATTTGGGTTGGTTCCAAGTCTTCGCCATTGTGAACAGTGCTGCAATAAACATACATGTGCATGTGTCTTTATAATAGAATGATTTATAATCCTTTGGGTATATACCCAGTAATGGGATTGCTGGGTCAAATGGTATTTCTAGTTCTATATTCTTTAGGAATCGCCACACTGTCTTCCACAATGGTTGAACTAATTTACACTCCCACCAGCAGTGTAAGAGCTTTCCTATTTCTCCACATCCTCTCAGCATCTGTTTTCTCCTGACTTTTTGGTGATTGCTATTCTAACTGGTGTGAGATGGTATCTCATTGTGGTTTTGATTTGCATTTCTCTAATAACCAGTGATGATGAGCTTTTTTTTGTACGTTTGTGGGCTGCATAAATGTCTCCTTTTGAGAAGTGTCTGTTCATATTCTTTGCCTACTTTTTGATGGGGTTGTCCATTTTTTTCTTGTGAATTTATTTAAGTTCTTTGTAGATTCTAGATATTATCCCTTTGTCAGATGAGTAGATTGCAAAAATTTTCTCCCATTCTGTATGTTGCCCATTCACTCTGATGACAGTTTCTTTTGCTGTGCAGAAGCTCTTTGGTTTAATTAGATCCTATTTGTCTATTTTGACTTTTGTTGCCATTGCTTTTGGTATTTTAGTCATGAAGTCTTTTCCCATGCCTATGTACTGAATGGTATTGCCTAGGTTTTCTTCTAGGGTTTTTATGGTTTTTGGTCTTACTTTTAAGTCTTTAATCCATCTTGAGTTAATTTTTTGTATAAGGTATAAGGACGGGATCTAGTTTCAGCTTTCTGCATATGGCTAGCCAGTTTTCCCAACACTGTTTATTAAATAGGGAATCCCTTCCCCATTGCTTGTTTTTGTCAGGTTTATGGAAGATCGGATGGTTGTAGATGCATGGAGTTATTTTTGAGGCCTCTGTTCTGTTCTGGAACATTCATGATTATTTTTGTATGATACATTCCTACAAATGGAATAACAGAACCAAAGATTGTGCACAGATGTTTGTCTCATCTTTTCATTTACATTTACATTTTGGTTATAGTGGGGTTCTTTTTTCAGAGGTTTTTCATTTTCAAGTAGTCACATCTTTTTTTTTTTTTTTTAAGAAAGAGGAAGACATTTTAGAAAAAGAGAAAAGGAGAAAGAGAGAAACAGCAAAAGAAAGAAAAAAGAATGCAAGAGAAAGAGGAAGAGATTTTAGAAAAAGAGAGAAAAGGAGAAAGAAACAGCAAAAGAAAGAAAGAATGAAAGAGAAAGAAAGAGGAAGAGATTTTAGAAAAAGAAAAGGAGAAAGAAAGAAACAGCAAAAGAAAGACAAAAAGAATGAAAGAGAGAAAGAAAGAGGAAGAGAAAGAGGGAGAGAGAAGGGGATTCTTGTTTTATTGCCCAGGCTAGAATACAGTCTAAAAATGGGTATTAAAAACCTCTTTTATGCCAACAATTGTGTTTAACAATGCAGACGGGAAGGAATAGGGGATGAAAATAACAAATAAGCAGCCAACCAATATTGTATTTAAACCTGTGAAATGCTATGCAATTGCTGGGGAGTGATTTACTTCCAGTTATGTGGTCACTTTTAAAATAGGTATAATGTGATACTGA
>CAUYQU010053218.1:0-10596 GCA_963574635.1 Cheracebus regulus | reverse complement strand
TCAGTCCTCAGCGCTTCCAATTGCTGTTTTCCTTGTGGGGATGGGACCAGCCAAGCCCGTCCAGCCCGTATACTCCGCACCGGGAAGTGCCGCACTGGGGCGCCGGCAAAACAGCCGCGCCAGCCAAAAGAGTCGCGCTGGTGACCCGTGTGGCTCCTCTGCCGGGAATCTCCCGGTCTGTGGGCAACAAAAATTCGTGGGAAAGTGCAGCATCCACTCGTTCTCTGCGCTTTCACTGGGAGCTACATTCCTGAGCTGTTGCTAATCGGCCATCTTGGATCTCTCTCCAAAAAATTTCATGTTTTTTAAAGCACATTGCCACAATATTTTCAAAAGAGGTACCAACTTTTCCTGCCACCAGCACTGCATCAGTTTTGCCACATACTTGACAGTATATTATCACCTTTGATTTTTAATGTTACAAATTAATAGACAATAAAATGATACCTACATGAAGTTCTAATAATTAACTTTTCTGTAATAATAAGTGAAGATGTTCAAAATTTTATACGATTTTTTTGGACTTAACAATTACTTTCTGAGTTTCCTATGGATGTTCTTTACTCATTTTCAAACTGCTCATATTCTCCTTGAGGATTAACTTCAAGGAGATTTGCATTATTAGCAATTCATGTGAGTAATGGTCCATTTTTCATTCTTTGATTACAGAGTGGATATTAAAGGGAAAAATCCATTTGTTCCACACATTATGAAAGTAGCTTATTCATCCATATTTAGCATTCAAAATAATTTAACAGATAGTCTTTGTGAATTGATTAACAATAAACATAATAAACTAAAAACTACCATTGTCAAAGAGAGCAGCTAAAAAATAAACAACGTTGCTTAGTTTATATATTTTGCTGATTTTGTTGATTTTTTTTTTCACCAAAGCCACTGAAACAGAAAAAGCCCTCAGGATATGCATGGATAACTATCATTTGTATATTTTCCCTTGTTAACTCATTGTGATTAATAATTAGAAACAAAGAGAATTATTCATTTTTGGAACCATTTATCAAGCATTCCATATGTCAGACATTATGGTGAGTTCTGGAAAAGTCAGCAACAAATAATATAGTCACTCAATTCATTCAGCTTAGAGTGAAAAACAAAATATAAATTTTAAATTGAGTCATATCACAAGTTTTTGACTTAGAAATATGTGCATGATACCATTATTTTAAAGAGAAGGAGATGCTTGACTTGGGAATTAAAAAGGAAATTTTGGAATTAAGTTTTAAAGAATAAGAAACAGGCCAGGCATGGTGGCTCATGCCTGTAATCCCAGAACTTTGGGAGGCCGAGGCAGGCAGATCACCTGAGGTCAGGGGTTTGAGACCAACCTGGCCAACATGGTGAAACCCCATCTCTATTAAAAAAACACACACACAAAAAAATTAGCTAGGTGTGGTGGTGCACATCTGTAATCCCAGCTACTCAGGAGGTTAAGGCACCCGAATCGCTTAAACCCGGGAGGCAGAGTTTGCAGTGAACCAAGATTGTGCCACTATACTCCAGCCTGGGTGACAGAGTGAGACTCTGTTTCAAAAGAAAAAAAAAAAAAGAATCAGAAAGAACTTAAAGAGACTGAAGGCAATTCCAGACAGAGGAATAAGCAGGAAACAAAAAACACAGCGGCATGAGAAAGGGTTATGGGTGACAAACCACAAGATTTAACATGTCTGGAGTTCAACGTGTGTGTGAGGGAAGTATAGGAATGGAGCAGGAAGCGTTTAGATGTTGTCAGATCATTTATATTCTCATATGCCAAGAACAAAATTAAAGTTTTATTATATGGGTTTTGTGGAAGGTTTTAATCTTTATAATCTGGAGGATATCATAATCAGGTTTTGATTAGGAAATACTAATCTGGTAACAATGCATAGACATGTTTTGGATAGAAATCTTTGGAGGTGGACTAGAAAAGATGTCTCTGGCTGCAGTGAGCTGAGATCATGGCACTGTACTCCAGCCTGGGTGACAAAGAGGACCCTGTCTCAAAGGAAGAAAACAGAGATACTTTGGAGCATAAAAAGGATATTATTAATAATTACAACAGATTGACAGGCATACACTCAAACTTTTCTGGGTAGGTTAAAATACATGGTTATTTTTATCTCCAATGACTTGATCTATCATTTAAGATCCAGCAGGAAACGTATCCACTTCCTGTTCATGAATAAAATATCTGGAGAGTTAAGTAACTAAGGACACATGAGAGGGGCGAGTCGACTGAATAGCCTTTGGGTAGATTAATTTACATGATGCTTTGGGAAGACTTCTAAGCACAGCAAAGAATCGGAAAGCAGTAGCATTGGAAGGCGTGTTTTAGCTGCTCTGATTAGATAGTTGCAGAGCCTGCACATTCTGATAAATTCCAGTGTGAGACTCCATCTCATTCTTGTTGGAACTATCTGGGGCAGAGGGAATAATACTTATTTCTTACCTGAGCAGATGTTGCATATTCAAATAAATTGATATAAGTCATTTTCATTTGCAGCAGAAGGAAATTAGGGAAAGATGTTTCCCTAGGATTTAAACTTTTAAGAAACAAACTCAGTTTAATACTTCTTGTGAGCCTGGCTTCCTAAGTTGAGCTCTCTATCTCTGTCATTTGAACAACACATGGCCCTGTCAGAGAGGAAAAGAGGGTATTTGTTAATAACTAATCTGTCCTCTCTGGACACCTAGATCCTAACAGCAGAGTGTCATTCGAATTCAGCTTGGGATCTGTGATTAAGATAGCAATAACTGAAAAGATTACCTTATTTTATAGAAGCAACACAATGTTTAGTTGGGAATAACAAATCCACAATATTTAATGGATTAATGGTACACAACAAATAACATTGTATATAATAAATAAAAGGTATGTAATTTGCTAAAAATATTATCTTGAAAAAACATATATCTTTATCCACAAAGTTTATCATATATTCACCTTAAACAGCTAGATAGTTATAAATGGGTATATAGGTAAGTACAGATATACATACATAGACATGCATACATATAGAAATATACACAACAAATAAGTGTTTGTATAAAATATGCATTCATGTAATCTCTTTAATCCAACTTTTCTTAAGAAATGGCAAAAGATATAGGAAAATACTGTTAAGAGGAATGGTGATGCCTAATTTTATTTGCATTCCTTGATCAACTTCTGTATTCCAATAAGCAGAACGATACAAATAATGTGCTCTCTTCTTAACCTTTTGACTTTTGCTTCCTTAATTTATGTGTCTTATCTTCCTAACCAGAAGAATTTTCAAAACATAGGTATTCTTCAACTTTGAAGATATTATTATTGGGAAGTGCAGGAATCCTCAGTTCTTTGTCCTACCTGGAGAAAGCATTCTCCCAAGGGACGGATGTAGCTAAAAAGAAAATTTACTAAAAGAAAATAGGGAGCAGAGACAGTACATTAAAGGGACAGTACACTCTGCAAAGAAGAAGCAGAGTGAGCTGCTGATGGAGTAAGCCCACAACTTGAGGGTTCCACATTGGGTTTTATTATGTTGGACTTTTTAAAATTCTTGCCTCTGTCTTAAGCTTCCACCTTTTTCCTTTGCCTGGTTTACCCACTCCTGCCTTAGGTCTCTGCCTTGTTCCCGCCCAGCTCCCACCCCAGGCTTGTGGGACTGGCCTTCACTACTGCTGTGCATGTGCAGACCAGTGCTGGATTCAAATCCTTTCTAGGCCAGTGTTACTCATTACCGCCACCCCAGGAAGAAGGTACAGTGGTTAAATTTTACTTACTAGGCCTGCCTATATCTTAGGCATTTCTTCTTTGCCCTCCTTATCAGCAAATAGCTGCATTTTGACAAGTTAACTCCAGAATGAGCAATTACTGGGCACCTTAATAGGCATTCTTTCCTGCAAAGGTATTTTCCTCTGCTCCCCTCGGCTCACATTGAGCATATCTGTTTCCTGCTGGTTGATAGGCTGTGAGATTCCCCAGACCTTGCATTTCTCAGGGGCTCCCCTCTCCCGCTCATGTCTGGATATCTGCCTCCCCTAACAAATATCACAGTACCAACATGGACAATCAATTCAGTTTTACAGAATTAAATTGAGTTGAAATAACATCAGTCAGATTGCTTTATCCCATGTTCTTACAGATTGTAACCTTCTTTTTTTTCTTTTCACTTGGGAAAGCATTCTCCGTAATGCATTGTTCCTCACGTCCTTATAAAAATCCCTTCAACATAACACTTTTTCCTCTATCAGATTTCTTTTAAGAATGGAATCATTTAATATAGGTGACCCATTTTCTATAAATTTCTTCTTTCATCACTTTGTAAATTCATCATTAATTTCCTTTTCTTTTGAGCAAACATTTATTGAATAACCAGCTATGTGCTGGGTTAAGCAATGGAAATAGAAAGACTGACATTAAGCGATCACAGAGTAGCAGAGGAGAAAGACCTTTTAACAATGTGTAGTATAGGTAACGGGAAACAAGTACCCTCAAACAAAATACAAAAAGTAATTACCATGATCAAGGGCCTGCTGTTTGCTAGACACCACACAAATCTCATTACAATCGAGGAGGTGAGTACAAAGCCTTTGGGGAGTGAAAAGAAGAAAATGATTAATTCATCTAATGGAGTTAGGAAAAGCTTCAGAGAAGAACTTTTGTTTCAGAAGAGTCTTGAAGAAAGTCTTGAAATTCAGCAAACAGACAATAAATAGAGAAACAACATGAAGAAAGCATACCGTGTGAAGACTCTGATATCTTTGTGAGAATTTATAAAGCAAAGTCTTTGATTTTGGAAATAGCATTAAGAACGTAGGTGAGAAGAGATTCTGTATAAATTATTATATTGAATTATAAAACAGTATTTATGTGTTTGGATATGAGTAATTATGAGAATTCTCTCTTTATACTATGATGTATTATACAGGTGGCTTTTTCTTCCAATTCACAAATACGTTAATAGGATGTTCTACCTTGTTGTCTAAAACTAAAGTAACTTAAAGACATAGACTGTTCTAATTAAAGCCTACCAGTTTCGTGCAAATTATTCTATTCATGACTTATTTAAATATGAACGCATATGTGTATGTGTGTGTTAATACACATATGTGTGCATGTATGCACATATTTTAAAAGTGAAAAAATGTCAATAAATACAGGAACATTAGCTAAGACATCTCCATATTATATACAGATAGAGGAATAGACTTTTTTTTAAAGAAAGGCAATACTCTATTTGCTACTTTTGATGTAAAAATTATTATTAAATATAATTGAATTTTGCAGGTGGAAATAAGTGAAATAGGATAATTTGTTCCATTTCAAAAAAGGGTTTTCTTCACAATTGGGGACATTAATTTAAAAATTTCCTTTAAGCTTAAAAATTTAACTAAAAGTATCTTGAGATATTTGTGTTTTTATGTGTTTTCCTTTACTTGATCATTCATTTTTAGACTGTATTGATTGATCCTTTGTTATTGCAGATGCATAAATTAGCACTAACACCTTATCATATCACACCACGGTGCTTTTTCACTTTTATTATATTCTTAGATGTTATTTATTAAATTTATTTATTAAAACATAAATAAGCAACTGCATTCTGTCTTAGTTCAGCCTGCTTTAACGAAAATACCATAGACTAAGTGGCTCAAACAACAAACATTTATTTCTTGACAGTTCCAGGGGCCAAAGTCTGAAGTCAGGATATAGGCATGTTTGAGTTCTTGATAAAGACCCTTGTTTTGATTACAGATGGTCATCTTCTCATTACATCTCTAAATGGCAGAGTGGAGAGAGGCATCAAGCTAGCTTTTACCTGTCTCCTCTTATAAGGGCACTAATTCAATTAAAGAGGGCTTTACCCTCATCATGTAATTGACACTGGATTTTCTCAGCCACTTTGTCTACCAGGGATCTCCATAGCCAGCAGTGTGCGCCTGCCACTTAGGCCTCACTCAGCCCTGGGTTGGCCACTGGAGATACCCCATCCACTTGACTCGCCTGTGTTGTAGCTTGTTCCCACATTCCGAAGCTCCTGAACTCTTGTCCTGGGTACAAAAGGAATGAGGATACATAGCCAGGCGAGGTGGCTCACACCTGTAATCCCACCACTTTGGGAGGGAGGCCGAGGCAGGCAGATCACAAGGTCAGGAGTTGGAGACTAGCCTGACCAACATGTTGAACCCCCACTCCAACCTGTCTCTACTAAAAATACAAAAATTAGCCAGGCGTGGTGGCATGCGCCTGTAATCCCAGCTACTCAGGAGGACAAGGCAGGAAAATCACTTGAATCCAGGAGGCAGAGGTTGCAGTGAGTCGCACTCCAGCCTGGAAGACAGAGAGAGATTCTATCTCAAAAAAAGAATGAGGATATACTGATAATTTGAAGGGTGAGGATGGGTGGAGAAGATTTTTACTGAGCTAGGGAACAGCTCTCAGCAGAAAGAGGGGGTGTGATCCCCTACCCCCAAGTTGGGTGGTTTCTCTCTCCCAGTGTGGTTAGGTTTAGTGCTTTTTATGGACACAGAATGGGTAGTGCATGCTGAATTGTTAGTATGCAAAAAAGGTTAAAGCAAAGACACCACTCAAAGGTGGGCACAACAGTGTAGAAAACCAATTAGGAAAGGGTAAGTATTTGCAATATAGGTGAAGGGTCGGGATCAATCAGAGAAAAGCACATCAAATAGGAAGACATACTCTCAGTGTGGTCCATGGTTTTACCCGAAACTTGTAGCCAGGCTTTAAACCATCTTAACCTTGAAGGTCAGGTTTCACTGGGGACCTGCCCTTATCTGCCTAGGCATTTGTTTGTCTCCTATTGATATCATAATGACCTCCCAAAGGTGCCACCTCCTGATATCATCACATTGAAGACAGGATTTTGACATATGAATTTTGGGATGAAAGCAAACATTCAGTCCATAACGCCTTCTATAATATAATTCTAATCATCGTTTAATGGTGATTTTATATTTAAAAGGTTTCAATGTTGACCACTAGCAAACTTGATATTGCTTCTCCATTGCAAATAAATTTAAATTTTTAAAGATTTATTTTTATTTAGGTATTATGTACATACAACAAAATGCAAAATTTCTAAGTACACAATCGACGAATATTTATGAAGGGAACACATCAGTGTAATTACCAACTAGATCAAAAAATACAGATCCAGAGCTGCCTTTGCTTCCCTTCTAGTCACTATCATCTTTCCAAAGAAACCAGTGTTCCAGCTTCTATTACCCAAAACTCACTTCTCCTGTACTTCTATTTTATACTAATGGATTCATACAATATCAGGCTTATTTTCATTCAACATTATGTCTGTGAGATAGATCCATTTTACAGTGTGCAGCAGTACATATAACTACATTTTCTGACAATTTCAGAGTTTATGTATATATTCTGTTGTTTATGGCCTATTTTAATTCTGAGACACTTGTGAATGATGTCCCTACAGTCAACATTTTACACATATGTACATACTCATTTTGCATATATATCTGAGAATGGAATTGCTGGATCACAGATTTCACAAGTGTTCACCATTAGCAATTTTTTTTTAAAGGTGAGCCATTACCTATCTAAATTCCTAATAATTCTATATCAGTGTTTCAGGGATGATATCAGCAAGGTGATGGAATAGGAAGTCCTAGACCTCATTTTCCCATGGCAACACTGACTAAATGATACATGGAGCCATCTCCTTTGTGAGAAATCTTGAAACCAGATGAGAAGCTCCTGTACCAATAGGCTGGTGCAAATCTAGCTGTACCAAATGCAGAAGGAAAACTCATGGCTCTCATTTGCCAGAATCCCTCCCCTTACCAGTATGATATCATTCATATCAGACTTCCCACCTCCAAACTTCTCCATAGAGAGGGAAA
This sequence comes from Cheracebus regulus, assembly GCA_963574635.1. Classification (NCBI taxonomy): domain Eukaryota; kingdom Metazoa; phylum Chordata; class Mammalia; order Primates; family Pitheciidae; genus Cheracebus; species Cheracebus regulus. The sequence goes on along the minus strand of CAUYQU010053218.1, from coordinate 2,721 downwards.
GAGAAATCTAGAATATGTCTCTACTTAGGATTTCGTGGGTCTACTCAAAGTACTGCTTTCTGTCTCGACTGAATCTAAGCACTGACAAAAAATTTTACCATATTTGGAAATCTCTGAGAGCTAAACAAATGGTTTAAGCTATGAGGTATTTATTCACCATTGTTTTCCTCCCTTGTTCAGAATGAAATGAGTTGGAGAAAAACGCCCAACTCCTGGCTTTACACTAGGGAGAGAGAGTTGGAGCATGCATTGAAATATATAGCTTTTGGGGAGGCTCCCCAAGGGATTTATTTCTGTGTTGCCTGACTTGGAGCATTTCTAGGACCTGGCATACTCTAGATGCCTGGAGACTGCTGAGAACAAAAAGAGATCTGGGGCTGGGCGTGGTGGCTCACGCCTGTAATCCCAGCACTTTGGGAGGCCGAGGCGGGTGGATCACTTGAGGTCGGAAGTTCGAGACCAACCTGACCAACATGGAGAAACTCTGTCTCAACTAAAAATACAAAAATCAACTGGGGGTGGTGGCACATGTCTGTAATCCCAACTACTCGGGAGGCTGAGGCAGGAGAATCGCTTGAACCCAAGAGGCAGAGGTGCGGTGAGCCAAGACCACACCATTGCACTCCAGCCTGGGCAACAAGAGCAAAACTCCATATCAAACAAAAAAAAAAAAAGAGGGAGAGAGAGATCTGGGTACCTTGATGCTGCTTCTGAGGACCCAGAACACAACAGGAAAAGGCTGATATAGCTTGCAGTTTTTCCCTTAAGAAGAAAAGGGAAGCATAGAATGTGTATTCAGTGTTCTAGCTTTGTGAAGAGCTGAGTGAAGAATGGATTTCTGTCTAGCCTGTCTCAGAACACTGTTCAGCACAGTACTGAAATCCAGAGCAATTAGGCAAGAAAAGGGAATAAAAGGCATCAAATGGAAAGGGAAAGGAAGAATTATGTCTGTTTGCAGATAATATGATCTTATATATAAAGATCATTATCAATTCCACACACACATGTTAGACTAATAAATAAGCTCAGCACAGTTTCAGCTTAAAATAATCAACATCCAAAAGTTACAAAAGTTAGATGCATTTCTATATACTAACAATCATCCATCTACAAGGGAAATTAAGAAAATTCCATTTACTGTGTCATTAAAAAAATGATACACTTAGGGATCAACTTAACTAATTAAGTAAAAGATTTACACTGAAAACTAGAAAACTTTGCCAAAATAAATTTTAAAAGACACAAATAAATGAAAATAAACCTTATATTAATGGTTGGATGACCTAAGACTGTTAAAATGTCTATACTACTCAAAGCAATCTACAGATGCAGTGCAATCCCTGAAAAAATCTCTTCATAAAGCTATTTGGCATTCAAATAGGAAATACATTTTTTTTGTACAGAAAACATAATTCTAAATAGAAAAAAAATGGAAAATTCCTGTAAAATCATTAAAAAACCCAAAGAGACAAAACAAGAGGAACAAAACTGGAGGCGTCATACTTCCTGACTTCAAAACTTATTACAAAGCTATCAAAATCAAAACCGCATGGTTCTGGCTTAAATACAGACATATATAACAATGAAACAGAATCAAGAGCTCACAGATAAACCCATGAGTATATATTCAAGTGATCTTTGACAAGGGTGCTGAGAATACACATAGGGAAAGGAGAGTCTGTTTTACAAATGATCCTGGGAAAATTGGATAGCCCCATGCATATGAATGTAACTGGACCCTAAGCTTAGATAACACATGAAATCGATTCAAAATGGCTTGAAGATTTAAATGTAAAATCTGAAGCTATAAAACTTCTAGAAGAAAACATAGGGTGAAAACTTCATAACATTGGTCTTGTCAATGATATCCTGGATATGAAATCAAGGGCACAGGTAACAAAAGCTAAAATAGACAAACGGGAATATATTAACCTGAATATCTTTTGCACAGAGAAATAAACAGTCCACAGAGTATAAATGCAACCTACAAAATGGGAGAAAATATTTGCATATATCTCAAATATCTGATAAGGAGCTATCCAAAACATATAGTAAACTCCTGCAATTCAATGGCAAAAGAGGAAATAACCCAATTTTTTAAATGAGCTAAGGACTTGAATAGACATTTCTCTAACGAACACATACAAATGAAAAACAGTATATGAAAAGATGTTCAACATCACCAATCACCAGAGAAATACAATTCAAAATCACAATGAGATATCACCGCATACCTGTTTAGATGTTCATTAAAAAAAAAAAAAAGAAGAGAGAGATCCAAGATGGCCACGTAGCAGCAGCCCCGGATTGTAGCTCCCAGTGAAAGCGCAGAGAGCGAGTGGATGCTGCAATTGCAGGCGAAATTTTGATGCCCGCAAGCTGAGAGATTCCCCGCGAAGGAGCCACACGGGTCGCCAGCGCGACTCTTTTGGCCGGCGCGGCGCTTCTGGGTGCGGAGTGTACGGGATTGGGTGCCCTTTTAGTCGGGCTTGGCCGGTCCCATCCCCACAAGGAGAACAGCAATTGGAAGCGCTGAGGATGGAGAAAGCACAGCTGAACCCAGGAAGGCCCAGCTCTGTGGGGAAGGGGCGCCCCCCGAAGGAAAACTAAGAAACAGAAAAAACTTCATCACCAACAAGCCAGGCGTCCACTCAGAGACCCAATCTGAAAGTCGGCAATTACAAAGACGACAGGTGGATAAATCCACAAAAATGGGAAGAA
>CAUYQU010053215.1:0-16333 GCA_963574635.1 Cheracebus regulus | reverse complement strand
TATGGCTAGACAGTTTTCCCAGCACCATTTATTAAATAGGAAATCCTTTCACTGTTGCTTGTTTTTGTCAGATTTGTCAAAGATCAGATGGTTGTAGATTTGTGGCATTATTTCTGAGGCCTCTGTTCTGTTCCATTGGTCCATCTCTGTTTTGTTACTAGTACCATGCTGTTTTGATTACTGTAGCCTTGTAGTATAGTTTGAAGTCAGGTAGCATAATGCCTCCAACTTTGTTTTTTTCCTTAGGATTGTCTTGGCTATGCAGGCTCTTTTTTGGTTCCATATGAAGTTTAAGGTGTTTTTTTCCCCAATTCTGTGAAGAAAGCCAATGGTAGCTTGATGGGGAGAGCATTGAATCTATAAATTACTTTGGCCAGTATGGCCATTTTCACGATATTGATTCTTTGTAACTGTGAGCATGGAATGTTTTTTCCATCTGTTTGTGTTCTTCCTTATTTCTTTCAGTAGTGGTTTGCAGTTCTCCATGAAGAGGTTCTTCACATTCCTTGTTAGTTGTATTCCTAGTTATTTTATTCTCTTTATAGGAATTATGAATGAGAGTTCACTCATAATTTGGCTCTCATGTCTGTTATTGGTGAATGGGAATGCTTGTGATTTTTGCACATTGATTTTGTATCATGAGACTTTGCTCAAGTTGCTTATTAGCTTAAGGAGATTTTGGGCTGAGATGATGGGGTCTTCTAAATATACAACAAGTCATCTGCAAATAGAGACCATTTGACTTCCTCTTTTCTTAATTGAATACCATTTATTTCTTTTTCTTGCCTGATTGCCCTGGCCAGAACTTCCAATACTATGTTGAATAGGAGGGTGAGAAAGGGCATCCTTGTCTTGTGCCTGTTTTCAAAGGGAATACTTCCAGTTTTTGCCCATTTAGTATGATATTGGCTGTGGGTTTCTCATAAATAGCTCGTATTATTTTGAGATATGTTCCAACAATACCTAGTTTATTGAGAGTTTTAGCATAGAGGGCTGTTGAGTTTTGTCAAAGGCCTTCTGCATCTATTGAGATAATCACGTGGTTTTTAATCTTTGGTTCTGTTTATGTGATGGATTACATTTATAGATTTGCATATGTTGAAACAGCTTTGCATCCCAGGGATGAAGCTGACTTGATCATGATGGATAAGGTTTTTGATGTGTTGTTGGATTTGGTTTTCCAGTATTTTATTGAGGATTTTCACATCAGTGTTCGTCATGGATATTGGCCTGAAATTGTCTTTTTTAGTTGTGTCTCTGCCAGATTTTGGTATCAGGATGATATTGGTCTCATAAAATGAGTTAGGGAGGATTCTCTTTTTGTATTGTTTGGAATAGTTTCAGAAGCAATGGTACCAGCTCCTCTTTGTACCTCTGGTAGAATTCAGTTATGGACCCATCTGGTCCTGGACTTTTTTTTGGTTGGTAGGCTATTAATACTGCCTCAATTTCAGACCTTGTTATAGGTCTGTTCAGAGATTCAACTTCTTCCTGGTTTAGTGTTGGGAGGGTGTAAGTGTCCAGGAATTTATCAATTTCTTCTAGATTTACCTGTTTATTTGCATAGAGGTGTTTGCAGTAATCTCTGTTGGTAGTTTGTATTTCTGTGAGATTAGTGGTGATATTCCCTTTATCATTTTTTATTGTATCTCTTTGAGTTTTCTTTCTTTTCTTCTTTATTATTCTGGCTAGCAGTCTATCTATTTTGTTGATCTCTTTGAAAAACCAGCTTCTGGATTTATTGATTTTTTTTTAAAGGCTTTTTGTGTCTCTATCTCTTTCAGTTCTGCTCTGATCCTAATTATTTCTTGTCTTCTGCTAGCTTTTGAATTTGTTTAATCTTGCCCCTCTAGTTCTTTTAATCATGACATTAGGGTGTTGATTTTAGATCTTTCCTTGTTTCTCTTATGGGTATTTAGTGCTATAAATTTCCCTCTACATACTACTTTACACGTATCCCAGAGATTCTGGCATGTTGTTTCTTGTTCTCACTGGTTTCAAAGAACATCTTTATTTCTGCCTTCATTTCATTATTTACCCAGTAGTCATTCAGGAGCAGGTTGTTCACTTTCCATGTAGTTGTGTGGTTTTGAGTGAGTTTCTTAGTCCTGAGTTTTAATTTGATTACACTGTGGTCTGAGAGACTGTTTATGATTTCTGCTCTTTTGCATTTGCTGAGGAGTGTTTTACTTCCAATTACGTGGTCAGTATTAGAATAAGTGCAGTGTGGTGCTGAGAAGAATGTATATTCTGTGGATTTGGGGTGGAGAGTTCTATAGATATCTATTAGGTCTGCTTGGTCCAGATCTGAGTTCAAGTCCTGGATATCCTTGTTAATTTGCTGTCTCATTGATCTTCCTAATATTGACAGTGGGGTGTTAAAGTCTCCCACTATTATTGTGTGGGAGTCTAAGTCTCTTTGTAGGTCTCTATGAACTTGCTTTATGTATCTGGGTGCTCCTGTATTGGGTGCATATGTATTTAGGATAGTTAGCTCTTCTTGTTGCATTGATCCCTTTACCATTATGTAATGCCCTTCTTTGTCTCTTTTGACTTTGTTGGTTTAAAGTCTGTTTTATCAGAGACTAGGATTGCAAGCCCTGCTTTTTTTTTCTCTCTCTCTCTCTCCATTTGCTTGGTAAGTTTTCCTCTATCCCTTTATTTTGAGCCTATGTGTGTCTTTCTTTGCATATGAGATGGGTCTCCTGAATACAGTACACAAATGGGTCTTGACTCTTTATCCAACTGGCCAGTCTGTGTCTTTTGATTGGGGCATTTAGCCCATTTACACTTAAGGTTAATATTGTTATGTGTGAATGTGATCCTGCCATTTTGATACTAGCTGGTTGTTCTGCACGTTAGTTGATGCAGTTTCTTCATAGTGTTGATGGTCTTTACAATTTGGTATGTTTTTGCTGTGGCTGGTACTGATTGTTCCTTTCCATGTTTAGTGCTTCCTTCAGGAGCTCTTGTAAGGCAGGCCTGGTGGTGATAAAATCTCTGAGTAGTTGCTTGTCCATAAAGGATTTTATTTCTCCTTCACATATGAAGCTTAGTTTGGCTATATATGAAATTCTGGATTGAAAATTCTTTTCTTTTAGGATGTTGAATATTGGCCCCCACTCTCTTCTGGCATGTAGGGTTTCTGCCGAGAGATCCACTGTGAGTCTGCTGGGCTTCCCTTTGTGGGTAACCTGACCTTTCTCTCTGGATGTCCTTAGCATTTTTTCCCTTCATTTCAACCCTGATGAATCTGATGATTATGTGTCTTAGGGTTGCCCTTCACAAGGAATATCTTTGTGGTGTTTCTCTGTATTTCCCTAATTTAAATATTGGCCTGCTTTGCTAGGTTGGGAAAGTTCTCCTGGATAAAATCCTGAAGAGTGTTTTCCAACTTGGTTTCATTCTCCCAATCCCTTTCAGGTACACTGATCAAATGCAGATTTGGTCTTTTCATATAATTCCATATTTCTTGGAGGCTTTGTTCATTTCTTTTCACTTTTTTCTCTACTCTTGCCTTCTTGCTGTATTTCATTGAGTTGATCTTCAATCTCTGATGTCCTTTCTTCCTCTTGATTGATTCAGCCATTGAAACTTGTGTATGCTTCCAAAGTTCTCATGCTGTGTTTTTTAGCTCCATCAAGTCGTTTATGTTCGTCTCGGCACTGGTTATTTTGATCAATTTGATGTATCTATGGTGTTTTAGTTTTACAAAATGTAAGTGTATATGTATGTATTTATTTTTCTATAGGATTTCAAATTCTTTTTTATAGCCATCTTTAGTCTAATTCCATTTTCTTTTTTAATACGTGAAAGTTATTAATTTCTTTGAGGATTTTAAATATATTTAAGTAAAGTTTCTGTAAAACCTAATCTTTAAAAAAAACTTATACAGAGTTTGTGTTTCCATTTCTGATTTTGTTGGCTGTTTTGTCAGTAGGTTTGTTATTCTGATTTACAGGCTAGTTTTCTTTAAATGAGGGTGGTATTTTTGTTGTTGTTGTTTGCCTCTTTATCACCTTCTGACTTCCTTGTCCTGTAATTTTGCATTTTCTTCCAATTGGCACCCTGGAAATGCCCATATAGAATAAGGCTTTATGATGGAATCTTGATTCTCCTATTCCATAGTGATATGTGGAATACCGCAGATCTAGTCACTGTGGTTCAGTTCTTAGATTAGTACCTATCTATGTCCTGCCTCCTATTTATTTAGTTTTAATAAGTAAATACTATTTATTTATTATTAAGTAAATACTATTTATTTTTTAATAAATCTTATTTCTTAATAAACATGTATTTACTTTAAAATAAATCTTATTTATTTTTAATCTTTTTTTAAATAAATATTTATCCTCTGTTGCCCAGCCTGGAGTGCAGTGGTGTGATCATGGCTTACTGCATCCTCGAACTCCTTGGCTCAAGGGATCCTCCTGTCTCAGCCTTCCAAGTAGCTAGGACTACAGGTGCATGCTATTACATCTGGCTTTTTTTTTTTTTTGTGGAGAAGAGATGTCACTACATTGCCCAGGCTGGTCTCAAGCTATCTTCCTGTGTTGGCCTCCCAAAGTGTTGAGATTACAGGTGTGAGCCACTGTGCCCAGCCTTTTCTTTATCTATCATTGCTATGTGTTTGGAGGAGAGGGGTGTATTAAAGCATGAATTTTATGAATGTATATAGCCAATTTTCTTTGTTCTCTTATTTGCTTTCTTCCACCACACAAACATCCTCTCTCTTTTCTGAGACTCTTGATGATGGAAATGAGAAATTTTTATTCTGTCCTTTTGATTTTTCATTTGTTTTTTCAATCTCCTTATCTCTTGCACCATGTCATCTTTTTTTTACCATCATGTACCCAGTGTATAGCACCGTGGTTAGTATATAGTAGGAACACATCTCTGTATCTTGTTTGATCACATAATTGGTGAACAAATGAATTAATGAATAAACATTTATTGCCTATATACTGTAAGCCAGATACTGTACTAGAATTTAAGAATTCAGAGATAAGCCAGGCCAAGCATGGTGGCTCATGCATAGAATCCCAGCACTTTGGGAAGCTGAGGCAGAAGGATTACTTAGAGCCAGGAGTTGGAGACCTGTCTGGGCAACATGGCAAGACTTTATCTTTACAAAAAAATAAAAATAAATTAGCTGGGCATGGTGGTGCATGTGTGTAGTCCTAGGTACAGGGGAGGCTGAGGTGGTAGGATTGCTTGAATCCAGGAGGTCAAGACTGCTATGAGCCATGATTGTACCACTGCACTCCAGCCTGGGTGACAGAGCAAGACCCTGTCTCTTAAAAAAGAGGAGTCAGCTGCTGTCTTTACCCTTGTGAAACTGACAGTTCAGTAGGTGAGGTGTCATGCACACAGATAAGTGTCTTCAAAAGTTAAGGGACTATGGCAGCAGTTGGGACTAAGGAGAGAGAAAGCATAAAAGGGGCATACTCAGGTCCACTCTGGAGGGAGTGAAGCTATCAGAAAAGGGTAGGAGATGATGCTTGGGCTGAGCCTTGATAAGGTAAGCCATTATTAATGAGGTTGACAAAGTGGGGAGAGGCTTTCCTGAGCCTCCAATTGAATTCAGGTTCTAATTTCTCGTTATATATATTACTAAGGTAATTTTAATATTTATATCAGTGATTACCTAAAGTCTGTCTCTTACTATATACTTCACAAGGTTAGGATCATAATCTTGTTTCACCACTGCATCTCCAGTGCTTGGCTTTTAGTAACTATGTAATAACATCTTTGAATGAATGAATGAGGAACTTCTAGGTGAAAAAGTAACAGGCGGAAGCATACATGGTGACAAATCCTGACAGGTTGGAGGAAGGCAAGCTGGTCACTAAGACTGGAGTGAATATAGGGAAGTAGGGTTGAGATAACTGCAAAACCCTTATCAGAAACCACCTAATATGAAAAGCCATATAGCCCTTTTGTTTAGAATTTGAGATGCACCCAGCTTATGCTGAAATTGGCTTTAGAGCAAATCATGTGACTCATGATTTTGAAAATTAATAAGTTTCTGAGGAGGTTTTGCTATGAAATGTTATATTTAAAATCCGCTTTTCTCTGTTATATAGATTATATTTACTTACTACTTCTACAAATACAGATTGAGCATCTACTATGTACCAGTCACACAGTGAGGGTGACACTCATTCAGAGGAATATGATTCAGTGTGGGTGACATTCTTAGGAACATGAAACAGGAATTGATTCTGCCCTAAAAGGGCCTACTGTCTAGTAGATGGCAATATAAGTAAGAAAGCAACTACTTGCCAAAATATATTGTTCAATATGGCCAAGCTTCTAGATCCAACTACCAGTTTTCAGGAAATGCAGCTCTCTAGGCCCAGTTCTCATGCACACCAGATTTCTTTCTTCAGTGTTGGGAGACAGTTAAAATCTCATTCTCAGAGACAGCTGCAACCTTCTCCACAGCCCAAGTGGCCACATATAGCCCTCACAGGCTTGGTGTTCTGTTTCTCACTCACTCTTCTCCTATAGCCTCCCTTTAGACTCAAGATTATAGTATCAGGACAGGGCATATTTGCCTCCTTGGCTTTGAGGCAGAGCAGGCACCTAGGAACAGCTTCTTGGTTGGAAGAAGATAGACTAGCTTTTTGTTTTGAACATTTAATTTTTTAGAGGTGGTGTCTCATTGTGTTGCAGAGGCTGGATTCAAACTCTTAGGCTCAAAACATCTTCCTGCCTCAGCTCCCCTAATAGCTCTGTGTGTGTGTGCATGTGTGTGTTTAAACAGGGAGATCCATAAGCCACCGCTGTTAGCTATACTAAACCTTCAGAAACCAGACTCAGAAATGAACCTCAACGATCATCCAGAACAACTCTAATTTTTAAGGGTGTGATAATTGAGAATGGGAGGCTTGGACCTCTTTGTCCAAGTGCCCTTACCTTCCTAACAGTGGGACTTTGGCAGAATGCGAGGGATTTGCTTTGTTTTGTTTCTCTCTCTGTTACATTTCTTTCTATGCTTCCCTCTCCAAAAAAACAGCTGTCTGATTTCATAATATGCATATTCTTATGTTAAAGGCTCTGAAAATGTTGTCATTCGATTTAACAGAACATTTCTTAAATTCGAGTACCCTCCCACTCCCACATTTTTGTTAAATACCCATTGTCCTTGAGAATTTGTGCTCTACAGAGGACACTTTGGGGACTGCTAGTCTACACTTTGTTAGTCTCTCATTCCTCCATTTTTCTATCCCTGATCTCCATTGCTGTGATAAGCGAAGAAAGAGTTGTAGTGGTTGGCATTTGGGTCCTTTCCCCAACAAGGAGCTCTTCTTTTATCTGCCTTTCCCATCTGCTCTTTCCTGCAGCAGAAGCTTTTCAGTGTGGATGTTTCTCAACTGGAACAGGAGCACATGGCTTGGGTAAATGTAATTAGTGTATTCCAAGGGAAATACAATGAGCTATGCAGAATCCAAGTGCTTTGCATGTTTAAAGAAATGTCATAAAATATGTGCTCCAGTACTTTTCTCCTTATTGAAGAAAAAAAGCAGATGGGGATTATGGTAATTAAAATGTAGGATCATTAAAAAAAAATAGGGATAATGGTCACACTTTCTGGTTTTGTGTTCTTTCAGTCCCAAGCATTTGAAACTCCTTTCATAGGTGTGAATAGCTATTAAAAAAAATCTGCTGATCAGAGGTCCCAAATAAGAAAAACTGCACAAGAGCCCCATAGTTATAATCCCTACCTAGAACCTCAGGGAGGGAGGCAGCAGGAAGATGGCACTATCTGCACTGTCTGGGAAAGAGCAGGAACCGGGCTGGGCCAGGGTCCTTGAGTGGGCTGCAAATTCTGTCAAAATGCCTTCCCCAGATGGAAGATAACCTATAAGGGGCACATCTGAGAGCTCTGTGACCTTGGCAAGTCATCTTAACTCCTTGGACTTAGATTTTTTCTTATAAACTTGAAACAGAGAATTTTAAAGATACTCTGTGGTTCTAACTTTTCTTGAGTTGAGAAGGACTTTGGAGACATACTCATAACAACTAAATATTGTGTGTCATGTGATATGGTTTGGCTTTTGTGTTCCCACCCAGACCTCATCTTGAGTTATAATCTCCAGGTGTTGAGGGAGGGATCAGGTGTGAAGTGATTGGGTAATGGGGGCAGTTTCCCCCACGCTATTCCTGCAATAGTGAGTGAGTTCTCACAGATCTGATGGTTTTATAAGTGGTTGACCGTTCCTCCTTGAAACACACTCTCTCTCTACTGCTGCCTTGTGAAGAAGCTGCCTGCTTCCCCTTTGCCATGATTGTAAGTTTCCTGAGGCCTCCCCAGGCATGTGGAACTGTGAGTCAATTAAACCTCTTTCCTTTATAAATTACCTAGTCTCAAGGAAGTTCTTTATAGTAGTGTGAAAATGGAATAAGACAGTATGTTATACTCCCACGGCGTGGGAGAAAATAATGAAATAACATATAAGGACCCATCATCCGCAATTTCCTGATGAGGACAGGAAGCTTCCGAGTCCTTAACTGATTAGGCTTAGGCAGCTATTAAGTGATCAAGTTGGAATTTGAACCCAGGTCTGTCTGAGTCACTAAATTATACTTTTTTTCACTTCAGGAAATAATGTTTCCCTGGGTCCTAAAGATTAGGACAATGGAAATGCCTGTGAATTTATTAAGCACCTACAGTTACTAGGCTCTGTGCTAGCAGTTGGGAATTTAGTGAGAGCCCAGATGTAGCTAACAGCCCTGAGAGGCTTGAAGGTATGATTGCTAAGATTCTTCCTGGTGGGTAAAAAAGAAATACACAAGTATACTTTGATCTTTCTTAAACTTATGCACCCCTCTACAGTTTCCAGGCTCTTCAGGTTTATTTTCTTATTGTGATGGTCACAAGTGAGAGAAGAAATAGTATAGACAATATTAGCCCCATTTGTCAGATAAGAAAACTGAGGCTTAGAAAAGTTACAGCAGAACATGAGTCTTCCTAGGCTATGTCCAGTTCTCTTCTATTATACAAAGCAGCCTTTTATATTCAGTAGGAAATCATAATTACTGTTGAATTCAGCCAGCAATTTGTTTTGTTTAGCTGTTTTTCTATGTGGTGCCAAGTAGCTTTGATGGCAGTTTGCATTTTTCTTTGGCCTTTGGCACAGGCAGATCTGCCTGAAACCTCCCTGGGCTGAGGCCCACTCTAGCTGTTAGCAGGTTGTAGACAGGGCCTCTGGGCTGGTGCCTCACAACCCAGGCAGTGATGACAACCCCTGCTGTCAGTGCCTCTTAACAAGCCACGTTGTTTTGAATAAGAAATACTACTAGCCCAGTTCAACCTGCATCCACACACATGGTGTCCAAAATGGTCCCAGTTAGGACCATAATTTCTGGACCCCTCATTCAACCCACGGCTCTTTTCCAAGGTTGGGCACTATGTTTGAAGAGAGGCACATGTAAGTGGAAATGAATTGGGATGCATCCAGAGACCATGCTGGCTGAGATGTAACTGAGGGGACTAGGGAGGTTTTGAGAAGGAAGCGCATAGGTGAATGAGGGAGTAGGCAGTGAAACTAAATACTGATTTAGTATTATGTGTCAGGCATTGTACTAGGGTCTAGAAATAGAGCAGCATTCTTACCCTCATGGAGCATATGCAAAATAATAGAAATAATAACTTATATTTTTCCAAGGGCTTATCTCAGCCAGACATTTATCTGAGAGCCTCATATAAAAAATCACATTTAATCTCCCCAAATCCCCTATTAAGTAGCTATTATACTCATTTTGGAGGTAACAGACACTGAGGCACAGATGTAAAGAACTGGATCCAGATCTTTTTTCTTTTTTCAGAGACAGGGTCTCTCTCTGTCACCCAGGCTAGAATGCAGGGGCATGATCATAGCTCACTGCAGCCTCAAACTCCTGGGCTCAAGTGATCCTCCCACCTCAGCCTCCTGAATAGCTAGGGCTGCAGGTGCACATACATACCACCATGCTTAGCTAGTTTTTGTAGAGATAGGGTCTTGGCCAGGCTGATCTGAAACCCCCAGCCTCAAATGATCCTCCTGCCTTGGCCTCCCAAAGTGCTGAGATTACAAGTATGAGCCCCCCACACCTGACCTTGCTCCAGACATCATCAGCACAAGGCAGCTGTAGGCTGACCATGTGATTTCAAGCTGCAATGTCTGTGCTGAGCCACCACCAAGCACACTGCCTTTCTAGAGTCTAAGGAAGTAGGTATAGTGTACAAAGTCCTTGCTCACACACTGACTGTTTGATCCTCACAACAGGTCAGCAAGGTATGTTTTAATGTCACCATTTGATAAGTGAGGAATCTATGGCTTGGAAGGACAGCAGATTAGTGTCCCACAGCCTGACCTGGAGCCCACCGCAGGGCCCAGACAGCAGGATCTCCTTTGTGCTGTAGTTTAAACATTGCCTGCAGTGAACACGTATTACTTTAATAACTATAAAACAGTATTAAAGCAGAGAAAATGGCTTTTCCTTTTGTTTTCTATAGTTACCTTTCAGCGATGAGGGCTGCCTCTACTTTAGAAGCAGCAGCCAGGATACTTTGTGATCAGGTCATCTTTGGGAGCAAGGTGCTTTTTCATTTCTTTTATTTTTTATTTATTTTTGAGATGGAATCTCTTGTCATCCACGCTGGAGTGCAGTGGCGCAATATTGGCTCACTCCAACCTCCGCCTCCCAGGTTCAAGTGATTATCCTGCCTCAGCCTCCCAAGTAGCTGGGATTACAGGCACGTGCCACCATGCCTGGCTAATTTTTGTATTTTCAGTGGAGACGGGGTTTTACCATGTTGGCCAGGTTGGTCTCAAAATCCTGACCTCAGGTGATCTGCCCACCTTAGCCTCCCAGAGTGCTGGGATTACAGGTGTGAGCCACTGCGCCTGGCTGCCTTTATTTACAATTTCATACTTGTGAATTATGTGCTGTGGAGAACTCAGCAGTGAAGTTTCTGGAGGCATCAAGAACCACCTCAGCATTTCCGGTCAAGGGTACTCACAGATGCCTTTCCTTCTGTGTGCCCTGTATGGTGCATGAATCTCAGACACAACACATTTTTCTTCCCAGTTATCCACATGTCTTAGGGCAGGTTGCCCTACCTTGAAAATAACATTGGCTTGACCGATCATGTCCTTTGTTATCACTCCACATTTTGGTGATTAGCCCTGAACATTATGGGGCAGTGGTGGAGGGGTATAGATTTTGCAGCTTTTAGAGCTGGAGAAGGTGAGAGGCAATTTGGACAAACTCCTTTGCTTTACAAGAGAAGGAAACTGGGGAAACTGAAGAATTGGAGGAGGCATGACTTGCTTATCCAGCAAGTAGTGGCTTTTCCTGCTACCTACACTTCTTAGCTCTCAGTCCAACTCCTTCTTTTAAGAGATAATGAAACAGATATCAAAATGTTTGTAACTTGGTCAAGATCAACAAGTGGATGGTACTAACAAACTAGAAGCCAGGCCTTGCAGCTTCCACTTTTAGCAGCCGTGAAAGGGAAATGGGTGCAGGTATTTTATCTGGAGGTGATCCTAGGAAGCACAAGTGAGGGAGTGGGGAGAGAGGCAGGAAAGGGAGATTGCCCCAAAGGTGCTTTAGTAAAGAGGCTTCACAGGTACAACTGGGGCTCAGCCCAAAGTGGGGACCAAGGAACTGTGTTAAATATATCTCAAAATTGCCTCAGCTGGAGTAGGAGAAACTGGAGTGTTTTTCCAGACTCTTGTTCCTCGTTGGTTGAAGATGATTATTTCTGGCTGGTGCTTCTGGGCTGCCCTATACGGGTGGAGCAAGCTTTATGTCCTGGAAAAAGCCTGCAGTGGAGAAGTAGAGAGCTGCAGGTAGAAAGCTGAAGTGTTCTGCAAACTATGTATTGCAGCTGCTCCTGGACTCAAAAGTGGCTGAAGGGTATGTGGGCTGGGGTCTCATAGTGTCTGTTATGAGGTATGATTCAGATTGGAGCCAGGAGATAGTAGAAGCTTGCCCTTTCTGTGATGCACCAAATGCTCTGTTAAGTTCACCAAATGCTTAGCATGAATCAATTTTCTTGGAAGAACAGATGAAGGGACTGAAGCATGCATCTGGGGTGATGAGGGGCAAAGCAGAGGCAGTTGCACAGAGTCAAGAGCTGGATCATGAGAGCAAAAGCCTCAGGAAATGCCCAATCCTGAGCAGAGTCTCATACACTCCCATAGAGTAGGCAACTAGGTGTCTAAGGGCAACTCAGTACATACATAGCCCTTCTGTGCCCACTCCAGGTATTGGAATGAGATGTATGGGAATAGGTGAGATTTTCTCCCACCAGAATATAGAGCACCCCCCACCATTTCTCCCACCAGAGTAAGGACTCTAGATGGAGTCTCTTGGCCCAGACCTGGCAGCAGCTCTCCTCTCCTCCCCTCTGCCCAGAGCTCACTTGCTCTTTGAGATCTGTGGTCAGTTCCAGGTGTCAGCAAGCTCACTCACCATTTACAGGTGTCAGCAGGGCACTTGAGGCTTCAG
Organism: Cheracebus regulus; assembly: GCA_963574635.1. Taxonomy (NCBI): domain Eukaryota; kingdom Metazoa; phylum Chordata; class Mammalia; order Primates; family Pitheciidae; genus Cheracebus; species Cheracebus regulus. Next base: position 3,826 of record CAUYQU010053215.1, on the reverse strand, counting down.
GTAACTTTCCAGCTGAGATGATGTTTCATGTCAAATGATTTTGTGCCACACTGACAAACAGGTATTCATAGTAAAGTGCGTTAGGATGGAGTCAATGAGAGAGCTATTTCTGGCCAAAGCACTGATTATGGACATGGTTTTCCTATTATTGGGACAAATATCTGCTCATGCAGTTTGGGTGGAATGGTGGGAGAATAAACTTGATAATCTCTCTCTCTCTTTTCCCTTCCCCTTCTGTCAATGTAAGGCTGCTAACAGCCCAGAGGAGGAAGCTGGACACAGGAACCCAGCTCCTTTGCGTTCGTTATGTCCCTCAGCTACCAGGGCCAAAACAGTGGCTGACACAGCTGGGCTGGTGGATACTTGACCTCCCTGCTCTTGGCACAGTGGACAGGAACACAGGTGCCATGCTGCCAGCTCTCCTGGTCTTTTATCATCATTTCTTTCTTTCTTCGTATCAATATCCAAACAACTGAACTACTATCCAGAGAAGCAGAGAGAAGCTCTGTGTGCTAAACAAGACAGTATGTTGCGCTGGGAGACAGGGGACCTGCCACTAACTGGGCCTCAGGGTTCTCATCCCCAAAGCCAAGGAGAAAGACTAGAAGGTGTCTGTCTCCTTGTCCACATCAGGAGGTGATGTTTTCTCATTTTTATTTTTTCCCTGGGAAGGAAATTGAAGTTCTACTGTGAGATAAGGTTTTGTCACTCACTTTAGCCTCTCTGAGGTTGTTTTCTCATCTATAAAGTGAGGATAATAAAGCCTGCTCTAACTAAGGAGGGTTTTGGGGGAAAATCAAGTGGGATGATGATTATAAAAATGCTCTATAAACTGCATAGTGTTTCATTAATTCATCCATCCATTCATTCATATGATTAATGAGCGTCTATGCATGTGTTGGTTACCGAGAACCAATCAATACATGCATAGATCCAATCCCTGGTCTTGAGGGGCTTTCAGTTTTATGTAAATATAGACAAAAAGCACATGGATTACTGTGACTCATCCTAAAATAGCTATGACAGCACAAAAGATCTAGTGGCTCTCAGGGGAAAGCTGACACACACCTAACAGGAGAGTGACACATGTATCCAGTCCACAGACATTTATAGAATTCATGCTCAGGATGTATGTGTCTGTCTCCTGGTTGAAGCCTGCACTTCTCTGGCTCTTACGTCACTGTTTTTCCCTTTGTCTCCTGTTTCTTGAGATGTCTGTTTTTGGCAAGCCCTCCTTCCCAGGCCGCAGGGACAGAGCAGGTCTGCTGTTCTTCCTCGGGCAAACATCCTATAGTGGGAGTAGGGCCAACTTCCCAAGCAGTACAGGCTGTTCTTATGTGCACACAGCCTCAGGGACAAGTCGACCAAGCATAACGTGCTTCTTTGCATGTATGTTGTTTATGAAGTCATGACATGCCATGGAATAAAAGACAGAGATCCTAACATTCTCTCTTTCCTCATGAAGTGCAAAACTCCTTTGTATCTACCAAGTATATAAGGAACTGGTAACTGGCCCACCTGATGGCCATTAGCATTTTTTTTTCCCAGATGGCAGGAAGCAAGCCTGCAGGAGATCAGAGGAACTGTTTAAGAACCTTTGAGCTTGTGGAAAAGGGCATACTGGTAGTGACAAGTGGTGAGACGGCCCACTGATGACCAGTCTGAGGAGTGATCACTGTCCAGAGAGACAAGCCGTCTAACAAGCATTTCTTTCTCAGCTCAGTCACTTCTGGAAGTGTTGGCATATCTCTTCTACTCATCTTTTCCCCACGAAGACCCCAGAAGTACTCTTGTACATTTTTTTTTGGTGGTAGAAACTCTCTTCACAAACCTTCATATTATTGCCTTACCAGGTAAACTGGCTCTCTTCTGCAGATATTCTGATTGATACCCATGGGAGGTTAAGTTCTTGCAGCTAAGAGGCTACTCTGGTTTGCATGTAGACTTTCACTCCTACTAATTGAGATTAGTAGATTTTTACACATTATTAGTTATTGCTTACCAGGAATTAGTTCTATTTGAACCTAAACTGTTTATTCCAATTGTAGTTATTAATATCATGTAATTCAATATAATATTAGGTAAATTGATGAAATATGAAATAAAGCTTATTTTCACAAAAACAAAGCGGCATTTTTAAAAGCTTCAATAAAGGTGAGTTATAGAGTGACTATGGCTGGGATAGGTCCCTCTGCTTCCTTATTTCCCATGTGGCAGTTTAGGTAATGTATGAGCTCTTGGCAATTTATTTAACAAATATCTTCATAGTGCCAGGTACTCTTCTAGGCATTTTATAATTCTTATCATATAGCGTAATATCATTTATTTTAATATGCTTTAATTTCCGGGATACATGTGCAGATGTGCAGGTTTGTTACATAGGTATACATATGCCATGGTGGTTTGCTGCACCCATCAACCTATCATTTACATTAGATATTTCTCCCAATGCTGTCTCTCCCCTGGTCCCCCCCCCCCCGAACAGGTCCCAGTGTGTGATGTTCCCCTCCCTGTGTCCATGCATTCTCATTGTTCAGCTCCCACTTATGAGTGAGAATATGTGGTGTTTGGTTTTCTGTTCCTATGTTAGTTTGCTGAGAATGATGGTTTCCAACTTCATCCATGTCCCTGCAAAGAACATGAACATGAACTCATTCTCTTTTATGGCTGCATAGTATTCCATGGCATATATGTGCCACATTTTCTGTACCCAGTCTATCATTCATGGGCATTTGGGTTGGTTCCATGTTTTTGCTATTGTGAAAGTGCTGCAATAAACATATGTGTGCATGTGTCTTTATAGTAGAATGATTTATAATCCTTTGGGTATATGCCATATAATGGGATTATTGGGTTAAATGGTATTTCTGATTCTAGACCCTTGAGTAATCGCCACACTGTCTTCCACAGTGGTTGAACTAATTTAGACTCCCACCAAAAGTGTAAAAGCATTGGTGGGAGTGTAAATTAGTTTCTATTTCTCCACATCCTCTCCAGCATCTGTTGTTTCCTGACTTTTTAAGGATTGCCATTCTAGCTGGCGTGAGATGGTATCTCAATGTGGTTTTGATTTGCATTTCTCTAATGACCAGTGATGATGAGCTCTTTTTCATATGTTTGTTGGCTGCATAAATGTCTTTTGAAATGTGTCTGTTCATATCCTTCACCCACTTTTTGTTGGGGTTGTTTTTTTTCTTGTAAATTTGTTTAGGTTTTTTGTAAATTCTGGATATTCGACCTTTGTCAGATGGATAGATGGCAAAAATTTTCTCCCATTCTGTAGGTTGGCTGTTCACTCTGATGATAGTTTCTGTTGCTGTGCAGAAGCTCTTTAGTTTAATTAGATCCCATTTGTCTATTTTGGCTTTTGTTGCCATCACTTTTGGTGTTTTAGTCATGAAGTCCTTGTCCATGCCTATGTCCTGAGTGGTATTGCCTAGGTTTTCTTCTAGGGTGTTAGGTGTTATGTTTAAGTCTTTAATCCATCTTGAGTTAATTTTTGTATAAGGTGTAAGGAAGGGGTCTGGTTTCAGTTTACTGCATATGACTAGTCAGTTTTCCCAACACCATTTATTAAATAGGGAATGCTTTTCCAATTGCTTATTTTGTCAAAGATCAGATGATTATAAATGTGTGGTGTTATTTCTGAGGCCTCTGTTCTGTTCCATTGGTCTATAAATCTGTTTTGGTATCAGTAGCATGCTGTTTTGGTTACTGTAACCTTGTAGTTTAGTTTGAAGCCAGGTAGTGTGATGTCTCCAGCTTTGTTCTTTTTGCTTAGGATTGTCTTGGCTATGCAGGCTCTTCTTGGTTCCATATGAAATTT
>CAUYQU010053214.1:0-45068 GCA_963574635.1 Cheracebus regulus | reverse complement strand
GGATGGGGTTATTTTTTCCTTGTAAATCTGCTTTAGTTCTTTATAGATTTTGGATGTTAGCCCTTTGTCAGATGGATAGTTTACAAAATTTTTTTCTGATTCTGTTGGATGACAGTTCAATCTATTGACTGTTTCTTTTGCTGTGCAGAAGCTCTTAAGTTTAATTCGATCCCATTTGTCTATTTTGGCTTTTGTTGCCATTGCTTTTGGTGTTTTAGTAATGAAGTCCTTGCCTATGTGTATGTCCTGAATGGTACTGACTTCAAAAAAATCAATAAATCCGCGAGCTGGTTTTTTGAAAAGAACAACAAAATAGACCAATAGCCAGATTAATAAAAAAGAAAATAGGGAAGAATTGAATAGATCCAATAAAAAAATGATAAAAGAGATATCACCACTGATTCCACAGAAATACAAACTACCATCAGAGATTACTACAAACAACTCTATGCACATAAACCAGTAAAACTAGAAGAAATGGATAAATTCCTGGACACTTATACCCTCCCAAGACTAAGCCAGGAAGAAGTTGAATCTCTAAAGAGACCAATAACAAGGTCTAAAGTTGAGGCAGTAATTAATAGCCTACCAACCAAAAAAAGTCCAGGTCCAGAAGGACTCACAGCCGAATTCTACCAGATGTACAAAGAGCAGCTGGTATCATACCTTCTGAAATTATTCCAAACAATACAAAAAGAGAGAATCCTGGCTAAAACACTTTATGAGTCCAACATCATCCTGATACCAAAAACTGGCAGAGACACAACAAAAAAAGAAAACTTCCATGATGAACATCGATGCAAAAATCTTCAATAAAATACTGGCAAACAAAATGCAACAGTACGTTAAAAAGCTCATGTATCACAATCAAGTAGGCTTCATCCTGGGGGTTCAAGCATGGTTCAACCTACACAAATCTATAAACATAATCCATCACATTAATAGAACCAAAGACAAAAGCCACATGATTATCTCAATAGATGCAGAGAAGCCCTTCGACAAAATTCAGTAGCCCTTTATTTATGCTAAAAACTCTCAATAAGCTAGGCATCGAAGGAACATATCTCAAAAGAATACAAGCTATTTACAACAAACCCATAGCCAATATCACACTGAATGGGGAAACACTGGAAGCATTCCCTTTGAAAACTGGCACTAGACAAGGGTGCCCTCTCTCACCATTCCTATTCAACATACTATTGGAAATTCTAGCAAGAGGAATCAGGTAAGAAAAAGAAATAAAGGGTATTCAATTAGGAAAAAAGGAAGTCAAACTGTCTCTATTTGCAGACGACATGATTGCATATTTAGAATATCCCATTGTCTCAGCCCCAAATCTCTTAAAGATGATAAGCAACTTCAGCAAAGTCTCAGGATACAAAATCAATGTGCAAAAATCACAAGCATTCCTAGACACCAATAATAGACAAACAGAGAGCCAAACCATGAGCGAAATCCCATTCACAATTGCCACAAGGAGAATAAAATATGGAGGAATAAAAATGACAAAGGATGTGAAGGACCTCTTCAAGGAGAACTACAAACCACTGCTCAAGGAAATAAGAGAGAACACAAACAGATGGAAAAACATTCCATGCTCATGGTTAGGAAGAATCAATATTGTGAAAATGGCCACACTGCCCAAAGTAATTTATAGATGCAATGCTATCTCGATCAAGCTACCTATGACCCTCTTCACAAAACTGGAAAAAAACACCTTAAACCTCATATGGAACCAAAGAAGTGTCCCCATAGCCAAGAGAATCCTAAGCAAAAAGAACAAAGCTGGAGGCATCACACTACCTGGCTTCAAACTATACTACAAGGCTACAGTAATCAAAATAGCATGGTACTTGTATCAAAACAGAGATATAGATCAATGGAACAGAATAGAAGCCTTGGAAGTAATGCCACACATCTACAACCACCTAATCTTTGACAGACTGGACAAAAACAAGCAACAGGGAAAGGATTTCCTGTTTAATAAATGGTGTTGGGAAAACAGGCTAGCCATGGGCAGAAAGCAGAAACTGGGCCCCTTCCTTACACCTCATATAAAAATTAACTCCAGATGGAGTAAAGATTTAAACATAAGACCTAACACTATAAAAACCCTAGAAGAAAACCTAGGCAATACCATTCAGGACATAGGCATAGGCAAGGACTTCATGACTATAACACCAAAGGCAATGGCAACAAAAGCAAAAATAGACAAATGGGATATAATTAAATTTAAGAGCTTCTGCATAGCCAAAGAAACAATCATTAGAGTGAACTGGCAATCAACAGAATAGGAAAAAATATTTGCAAGCTACCCATCTGACAATGGGCTAATATTCAGAATCTACAGAGAACTTAAACAAATTTACAAGAAAAAAGCAAACAACCCCATCAAAAAGTGGGCAAAGGATATGAACAGACACTTTACAAAAGAAGACATACATGAGGCCAATAAACATGAAAAAATGCTCATCATTACTGGTCACTGAGAAATGCAAATCAAAACCACATTGAGATATTATCTCACACCAGTTAGAATGGCGATCATTAAAAAATCAGGAGACAACAGATGCTGGAGAGGACGCAGAGAAATAGGAACACTTTTATACTGTTGGTGGGAGTATAAATTAGTTCAACCATTGTGGAAGACAGTGTGGCAATTCCTCAAGGATCTAGAATTAGAAATTCCATTTGACCCAGCAATCCCATTACTGGGTATATACCCGAAGGATTATAAATCATTATATTATAAGGATACATGCACAGGTATGTTCATGGCACCACTGCTTACAATAGCAAAGACTTGGAACCAACCCAAATGCCCATCAATGATAGACTGAATAAAGAAAATGTGGCACATATACACCATGGAATACTATGCAGCCATAAAAATGGATGAGTTCATGTCCTTTGCAGGGACATGGGTGAAGCTGGAAAACATCGTTCTCAGTAAACTAACACAAGAACAGAAAACCAAGCATCCCATGTTCTCACTCATAAGTGGGTGTTGAACAATGAGAACACATGGACATAGGGAGAGGAACATCACACACTGGTTTCTGTTGGGGGGTGGGGGTATAGGGGAGGGATAGCAGGGTGTGGGGAGATTGGGGAGTGATAACATTAGGAGAAATATCTAATATAGGTGATGGTAGGACGGAGGCAGCAAACCACCAACTCATGTGTATACCTATGTAACAATCCTGCAAGATCTGCACATGTACCCCAGAACTTAAAGTACACTAAAAAAAAGATCAAATTAACAAATTTAAAAAAAAATGAAAATGCACAACTTAATGGTATAAGTAATACAGTTACATATAGAATAGTTTAGGAGTGTAGTGATGGTGTGTAGAGCAATTTTACCTCAAGTACAATGGCTAAAACTCAAAACTATGAAAACCACCTATAATTAAAATAAATTATCAAGGGATATAAACTATAAAATGTTGTAAATTTTGACACCAACCCCAATATGTGTGGTTCAGGGGAATAAAAGTACATGTAGAGTTCTATGTGATAAAAGTTAAGTTGTTATTGGTTTAAATTAACCTTTTATAAGATGTTTTATGTAAGCCTTACAATAACGACAAAGCAAAAAATCTATAGTACAACTGACTCTTGAGCAACATGGTTTGAATTGCATGGGTCCACTTATACAGATTTTTTTCAATATACTGGAAAAATTAATTTGAAAAAACTTACCGACAAATCATACCGCCTAGAAATATCAAAAAATTTAACAAAAGGGTATGCATGAATGCATAAAGTATATTTATATGTTAGTCTATTTTATCATTTACTACCATAAAATATATACAAATATATTATAAAAAGTTAAAATTCATCAAAATTTACACACACAGACTGCACATGATGCCATTCATTGTCAAGATAAATGTAAACAAAAACATGTAGTATTAAATCATAACTGCATAAAATGACTGTAGCTGTACTACTGTAATAATTTCATAGATACCTATTGTGCCTTTGTGGATGGGTGCAGGTATTGTGAGTATCCACTTAAAAAGCTGTATGATCGGAGAGATCCAAGATGGCCAAACAGGAAAAGCTTTGGAGTGCAGTTCCCAGGGACAACAATGTAGAGGGTGAGTGATCACCCCATTTCCAAACGAGTTTTTACTGCCCACAGACTAGGATATTCCCAGGCCAAAAAGCACCACAAGTTTCCAGCACAGCTATTTCAGCCAGTGCTGTGGGTTTCCACACAAAAACTCACAAATCTGGGTGGCCATTTCAACTGGCACCTGGAATGCCTAGGAGACAGAGCCACCCATTCAACTGAAAAAGAGGGGGCTGAAACAGCCAGTGATCTGGCTCAGTGGGTCCCACACCCACAAAGATCAGCAATCTGAAATGCTCTGGATTGAGAGTTTCGCAGCAAGTGCAGCTGGACCCAGGATGGTTCAGCTCAGTGTAGGAAAGGGCATCTGCCATTACTGAGGCAGTCCACCATTACCAAGGCAATCTGCCATTACTGAGGCAGACCACCATAACCAAGGCAGTTCTAACTGTACCTCTGTAAACAAAATCACAAGGAAGTTTAAACTGCAGCTCGGCAGAGCCTGTGGCTGCTCAACAATGCCTCTGCTGGCAGACTGTGACTACTCTACCTCCTTGTTGAACAGGGTATCTCTGAAAAAAAGGCAGCAGCATGTCAGGAACTTATAAGTAAAGCCCCACCTTTCCAGGACAGAGCACCTGGGAAAAGAGGCGATTATGCGTTCTGCTGCAGCAGACTTAAAAGTATCTCCCCAGCACCTCTGAACAGAACAATGGAATGCCCAGCTCAGCACTTGAGCTTCTATAAGGGACAGACTGTCTCCTCAAGCAGCTCCCTGGCCTTCATATATGCAAAGAGACACCCCATAAAGGAGAGCTCAGGCTGACATCTGGCGGGTACCCTTCTGGGAAGAAGATAACAGAAGAAGAAACCAGCAGCAACCCTTACTGTTCTGTAGCCCCCGCGGGTGATCCCCAGACAAGCAGGGTGTGGAGTTGACCTCCGGTAGTCCTGTAGCAGAGGGGCCTGTTAGAAGGAAAACTAAAAACAGAAAGAAATAGCTTCAACATCAACGAAAATGACATCCACTCACAGATCCCATCCAAAAGTCACCAACTACAAAGACCACAGGAAGATAAATCCATGAAGATGGGAAGAAACCTGCTCAAAAAGGATAAAAACACCAAAAACCAGAATGCTTCTCCTCCTCCAAGGGATCACAACTCCTCACCAGCAAATAAACAAAGCTGGATGGAGAATAAGTCTGATGAATTGACAGACACAAGCTTCAGAAAGTGTGTAATAACAAACTTCTCTGAGCTAAAAGAACATGTTCTAAACCAATGCCAGGAAACTAAGAACCTTAAAAAAAGGTTAGATGAAATGCTAAAGAATATAAATGACTAGATGGAGTTTAAAAACACAGCACGAGAACTTCACAGAGCATACACATTTCAATAGCTGAATCGACCAAGCAGAAGAAAGGATATCCGAGATTGAAGATCAACTAAATGAAATAAAACAATAAGGCAGGATTAGAGAAAAAAGAGTGAAAAGAAATAAACAAAGCCTCCAAGAAATATGGGATTCTGTGAAAAAACCTAATCTACGTTTGATAGGTGTATCTGAATGTGATGGAGAAAATGAATCCAAGCTGGAAAACATTCTTCAGGATATTATCCAGGAGAACTTCCTCAACTTAGCAAGACAGGCCAACATTCAAATTCAGGAAATACAGAGAACACCACAAAAATACTCCTCAAGAAGAGCAACCCCAAGGCACATAATCATCAGATTCACCAGAGTTGAAATGAAGGAAAAAATACTAAGGGCAGCCAGAGAGAAAGGTCAGGTTATCCACAAAGGGAAGTCCATCAGACTCACAGCAGATCTCTTGGCAGGAACCCTACAAGCCAGAAGAAAGTGGGGGTCAATATTCAACATCCTAAAAGAAAATTATTTTCAACCCAGAATTTCATATCCAGCCAAACTAAGCTTCATAAATGAAGGATAAATAAAATCTGTTATGTACAAGCAATTGCTGAGAGATTTCTTCACCACCAGGCCTTCCCTACAAGAGCTCCTGAAGGAAGCACTAAACATGGAAAAGAACAACCAGTACCAGCCACTGCAAAAACATACCAAATGGTAAAAAGCATTGAAACAATGAAGAAACTGCATCAACTAATGGGCAAAAAAGCCAGCTAGCATAAAAATGGCAGGATCAAATTCAGTTATAACAGTATTGACCTTAATTGAAAATGGGATAAATGACCCAATCAAAAGACACAGAGTGGCAAGTTGGATAAAAAGTCAAGACCAATCAGTGTGCTGTATTCAGGGAACCCATCTTATGTGCAAAAACACACATAGGCTCAAAATAAAGGGATGGAGGAAGATTTACCAAGCAAATGGAGAGCCAAAAAAAAAAAAAAAAAAAAAAGGAAGAGTTGCAATCCTAGTCTCTGATAAAATGGACTTTAAATCAACAAAGATCAAAAGAGACAAAGAAGGGCATTGTATATTGGTAAAAGGATCAATGCAATAAGAAGAGCTAACAATCCTAAATATATATGCACCCAATACAGGAGCACCTAGATATATAAAGCAAGCTCTTATCGACCTAAAAAGAGACTAAGACTCCCACACAATAGTAGTGGGAGACGTTAACACTCAACTGTCAATATTAGATCAATGAGACAGAAAATTAAAAAGAATATCCAGGACTTGAATGCAGACCTGGACCAAGTGGACCTAATAGACATCTACAGAACTCTCTACTCCCCAAAACCACAGAATATACATTCTTTTCAGCACATCACATCTACTCTAAAATTGAACACATAATTGGAAGTAAATCACTCCTCAGCAAATGCAAAAGAACAGAAATTATAACAGTCTTTCAGACCACAGTACAATCAAATTAGAACTCAGAATTAAGAAACTAACTCACAACTGCACAACTTCATGGAAACTGAACAACTGGCTCCTGAATGTCGATTGGATAAACAATGAAATGAAGGCAGAAATAAAGATGTTCTTCAAAACCAACGAGTACAAAGACACAACATACCAGAATCTCTGGGAAATATTTAAAGCAGCATCTAGGGGGAAATTTATAGCAATAAATGCCCACATGAGAAGTGAGGAAAGATCTAAAATCGTTCATCTATCATCAAAATTGAAAGACCTAGAGGAGCAAGATCGAAAAAACTCAAAAGCTAGCAGACGACAAGAAATAACTAAGATCAGAGCAGAACTGAAGGAGATAGAGACAAAAAATCCTTCAAAAAATCAACAAATCCAGGCGCTGGTTTTTTGAAAAGGTCAACAAAATAGACAAACCATTTCCCAGATTATAAAAAGAAAAAGAGAGAAGAATCAAACAGGTGCAATAAAAAACAATAAAGGGGATATAACTACTGATTCCACAGAAATACAAACTACCATAAGAGATTACTACAAACAACTCTATGCACATAAACCAGTAAACCTGGAAGAAATGGATAAATTCCTGGAGATTTTCACCCTCCCAAGACTAAACCAGGAAGAAGTTGAAACCCCGAATATATCAATAACAAGGTCTGATGTTGAGGCAGCAATTAATAGCCTACCAACCAAAAAAAGCACAGGCCCAGATGGGTTCACAGCGGAATTCTACCAGATGTACAAAGAGGAGTTGGTACCATTCCTTCTGAAACTATTCCAAACAATACAAAAAGAGGGAATTCTTCCCAGATCATTTTATGAGACCAACATCATCCTAATACCAAAACCAGGCAGAGACACAACTAAAAAAGAAAACTTCAGGCCAATATCCATGATGAAAATAGATGCAAAAATATTCAATAAAATACTGGCAAACTAAATGCAACAGCACAACAAAAAGCTTATCCATCACGATCAAGTAGGCTGCATTCCAGGGATGCAAGGCTGGTTCAACATATGCAAGTCTATAAACATAATCCACCACACAAACAGAACCAAAGACAAAAACCACATGATTATCTCAATAGATGCAGAGAAGGCCTTTGACAAAATTCAACAGCCCTTTATGCTAAAAACTCTCAATAAACTAGGTATCAGTGGGATGTATCTCAATATAATAAAAGCTGTCTATGACAAACCCACAACCAACATCATACTGAATGGGCAAAAACTGGAAACATTCCCTTAGAAATCTTGAGCCTGACAAGGATGTCCTCTCTCACCACTCCTATTCAATATGGTATTGGAAGTTCTAGCCAGAGCAATCAGGCAAGAAAAAGAAATAAAGTATATTCAATTAGGAAAGGAGGAAGTCAAATTGTCTCTATTTGCAGATGACATGATTGTATATTTAGAAGACCTCATTCATTGTCTCAGCCTGAAATCTCCTGAAACTGATAAGCAACTTCAGCACTCTCAGGAAACAAAATCAACATGCAGAAATCACAAGAATTTCTATACACCAGTAACAGACTAACAGAGAGCCAAATCATGAGCAAACTCCCATTAATTATCGCTACAAAGAGAATAAAATACCTAGGAATACAACTAGCAAAGGATGTAAAGGACCTCTTCAAGGAGAACTACAAACCACTGCTCATGGAAATAAGAACGGACACAAACAGATGGAGAAACATTCCATGTTCATGGTTAGGAAGAATCAATATCGTGAAAATGTCCATACAGCCCAAAGTAATTTATAGATTCAATGCTATTCCCATCAAGCTACCTATGACTCTCTTCACAGAACTGGAAAAAACCAACTTAAACTTCATATGGAACCAAAAGAGAGCCCCCATAGCCAAGAGACCCCTAAGGAAAAAGAACAAAGCTGGAGGCATCACACTACCTGACTTCAAACTATACTACAAGCCTACAGTAATCAAAACATCATGGTACTGATACCAAAACAGAGACATAGACCAATGGAACAGAACAGAGGCCTCGCAGGCAACGCCACACACCTACAACCATCTGATCTTTGAGAAACCTGACAAAAATAGGCAATGGGAAAAGGATTCCCTGTTTAATAAATGGGGTTGGGAAAATTGGCTAGCCATATGCATAAAGCTGAAACTGGACCCCTTCCTGACACTTTACACTAAAATTAACTCCAGATGGATTAAAGACTTAAACATAAGACCTAACACCATAAAAACTCTAGAAGAAAACCTAGGCAAAACCATTCAGGACATAGGCATAGGCAGGGACTTCATGACTAAAACACCAAAACCATTGACAAAAAAAGCCAAAATAGATAAATGGGATCTAATTAAACTCCAGAACTTCTGTACAGTAAAAGAAACAGTCATTAGAGTGAACCAGCAACCAACAGAATGGGAAATAATTTTTGCAATCTACCCATCTGATAAAGGGCTAATATCCAGAATCTACAAAGAACTATAACAGATTTACAAGAAAAAGTACAAATCCATTCAAAAGTGGGCAAAGGATATGAACAGACACTTATCAAAAGAAGAGATATATGAGGCCAACAAACATGAAAAAATGCTCATCATCACTGGTCATTAGAGAAATGCAAATCAAAACCACACTGAGATACCATCTCATGCCAGTTAGAATAGCACAAAGACCTGGAACCAGCCCAAATGCCCATCAATGATAGACTGGGCGAGCAAAATGTAGCACATATACACTATGGAATACTATGCAGCCATAAAAAATGATGAGTTTGTGTCCTTTGTAGGGACATGGATGAATCTGGAAACCATCATTCTCAGCAAACTGACACAAGAACAGAAAATCAAACACTTCATGTTTTCACTCATAGGCAGGTGTTAAACAATGAGAACACATGAACACAGGGTGGGGAGCATCACACACTGGAGTCTGTCGGGGGGGCTGGGGGAGGGACAGTGGGGCCTAGGGAGGTTCAGGAGGGATAACATGGGGGAGAAATGCCAGATATAGGTGACAGGGGAATGGAGGCAGCAAACTACATTGCCATGTATGTACCTGTGCAACAATCCTCCATGATCTGCACGTGTACCCCAGAACCCAAAGTACTATATATATATATATATATATATATATATATATATGCTGTGTGATCACTGGGGTATGTTGGGGGTGGGGGACTAGGGGAAGGACAGCTGGGAGCGGGGAGGTTGGGGTGGGATAACACTGGGAGAACTGCCTGATGTAGGTGATGTGTGGATGGAGAGAGCAAACCACCATGGCATGTGTGTACCTATGCAACAATCCTGCAAGATCTGCACGTGTACCCCAGAACTCAAAGTACAGTAAAAAAGAAGAAAGAAAGAAATAACATGGACTTCTCTGTAAAACAAACAAACAAACAAAAAAGCTGTGTGATGCTAATCATCTCCACAAGAGCAGTTCATCTCTGCAGTAAACTGCCTATCACAGTAAGAAGTGATCTCTCATGATTCTCACATATTTTTCAGTGTATTTAGTGCAATACCATAAACCTTAAACACCATGGGATCCACACAAAGTGCCACTAGTGATGTTGGATGTGCTCCCAAGAAGCAAAGTCATGACATTACAAGGAAATGTTTAATTACTTGATATGTACCATAGATTGAAGTGTGTGACTGTAGCTATCCACCATTTCAAGATAAATAAACCCAGTTAAGGACCACTGTAAATAAAGAAAATTCATAAAGCTGTGGCTGCAGCTATGCCAGCAGGTACAAAAACCCTGTACCTTTTGTGAAATACCTTTTTATCTCATATTGAAAATGCAGTTTTTATATGGGTACAGGATTTCTATATTGAAAATGGAGTTTTTGTATGGGTACAGCATTGCTATACAAAAGGCATATCTATAGATTCTAATATGATTTGAGGAAAATTGAAGTGATTATATGACAACATAAAGGAAACAAAGGGTGAAGGATCTAAAGCTGGAAAATTTAATGCCAGAAAAGGATGGTTTGACAATTTTAGAAAGAGATTTAGCATTAAAAATGTTAAGAGAAGCAGCTTCTGCTGACCGAGAGGCAGCAGATAATTTCTCAGGTACCATTAAGAAAATCACTGAGGAGAAAGTCTATCTACATGAACAGGATTTTAATGTAAATAAATGTGCCCCATACTGGAAAAAAAATTCCATGAAGGGTGTCCATTAGTCAAGAAGAAAAGTGAACACCAAGATTTAAGGCAGAAATGGATAGGCTAACGCTACTGCTTTGTGCAAATACAGTGAGTTATCTATAAAGCTGCTAATCTCTGAGGTTTGAAGGGAAATGATAAACACCAGTTGTCAGTATTTTGGTTGTATAACAAAGCCTGGACAAGAAACCTTTTTCTGGATTGGTTCCGTGTATGCTTTGTCCCTGCAGTCAGAAAGTACCTTGCCAGTAAGAGACTGACTTTAAAAGTTCTTTTGATATTGGACAATATCCCTGGCCACCCAGAAACTCATGAGTTCAACAGTAAAGGCGTTTAAGTGGTCTACTTGCCCCCAAATACAATGTCCCTAATTCAGTCCCTAGATCAGAGGGTCATAAGGGCCTTAAGGCTCATTACACCCAGTACTCTATAGAAGGAATTGTCAAAGATATAAAAGAGAACCCTGATAAAGAGAACACCATGAAATTCTGGAAGGATTATACCATTAAAAAATTCCTCCATTTATATCAACAAAAAGAAATTAGGCTATTTTGACATGACTTATTCTTAGGAACCTCAGTCAGTTGCCCAATACACTGTCCTCTAAATGCTAACATTATCTAATACTTTCAAGGGCTGTTGTCTAACTTCTCAGAACTTACTCTTTAAAATATATGTTTGCCAATTCCCCAATTTTTTGGCACCTCTTGTTTTCTGTGGTTTCCCTAATTCCTGACAGTGACTATACTCAGGAATACATTGATCCTAGGTATATGAGCTTATTGAAATAGGTTCAGAGTTTCTTAAGCAATTTTTTTTAACCTAAGCTAATACAAGTTGAGTATCCCAAATTCAAAAATCCAAAATCTAAAATTTTTTGAGCACTGACATGATGCTCAAAGGAAATGCTCACTGGAGAATTTTGGATTTTGGATTTGGGGATTAAGGATGCTCAACTGATAAGTATGTAATGCAAATATTCAAAAAAAATCTGAAACACTTCTGGTCCCAAGCATTTCAGATAAGGAATACTCAACCTGTACATACTTCAAAATAAAATGCTTTTCAATGAAAAAAAAAAAAAGATGCCATCACAGTTATAGAAAAAGGCACAAAAGCCATCAAGCCCCAAACAATAAATTTCTGTTGGAGAAAGCTGTGTTTAGAAGTTGCAAATGACTTCATAGATTTATGACAGAGCCAATCAAGTTAATCATGAAACAGATTGCATATATGGAAAAAACAGGTGGAAGGGTGAAGGATTTCAAGATAGGGATCGTGGAAAAATCCAAGAGCTAACAGACACACCATAGGAATTTTAAAACGATGACTTCATGGAAATGAGTGCTTCCAAACCAGTGCCAGATGATGAAGAAGAAGAGGTAGATGAAGCAGCATTAGAAAAGAAATTGAACTAGACAGTACAGAAGAAGGGTTCTGATTATTCAAGACTGCTTTTTCACTTCTTTCACAATATGGACTTTTCTATGATATGGGCACTGAAACGAAAGCCAATGGTGGAAGAATTGGTACATATAGGAACATTTTTTAGAGAAATGATAAAGCAAAAAAGACAGAAATTATCATGTTTTTCTGTAGTTACAATGAGTGTTCTTGCTTCTCCTGCCTCCCGTTCCACCTCCTCCACTCCTTCCACCTCTTCCACTCCTGAGACATTGAGGTCAACCCCTCCTATTCCTCCTTCTCAGCCTACTCATCTTCACATAAGAATACAGTATATAATATGTATAACATAAAAAGTATGTGTTAATTGACTGTTTATGTTATCCGGTCAATAGTACGCTATCAGTAGTTAAGTTTGAGGAAATAAAAAATTACACATGGATTTTCGACTGTGTAAGAGTCAGAAGCCCTAACCTCTACATTGTTCAAGGGTTGACTGTATTTCCATATATACAATCTCTTCCTGAGAACAAATAAAGAGAAAACACTCCCATATTCATGTTTAAGGCAAGTATAATCTTTACATCAAAATCAAACCAAGACAACACACTTATAGATCAATCTCACTCACAAACATGCTTGCCAAGAATACAAAATATATTAGCAGAGCAAATCCAAGAAAAAATTAAAGACATGAATCATCATGTTCAAGTCAGATTAATTCTAGGAATACAAGATTGCTTAAATTTTAGAAAATGTATTATAGAATTCAACAAATTAATAGGTACAGAGGCAAAATATATTCACTTCAACATATTCAGAAAAAAATTAGATAACGTATCCATTCACAATATTTAAAAAGTCTCTTAGTAAATTAGGCATAGAATGGAATGCCTTAGCCTGTTAACGGGTACAAAAACACAACAAACATACTTAATAAAGTATTAAAAGCATTTCCATTTATATATTGGTAGTGAGACAAAAATGGACACAACCATGTTGAAAATGAGTTTGACATTTTTTATCTAGTAGAGTTGAAGACATGCATATACTTTATCCTAGAGTAGTGGTTTTCAACAGGCATCTTCCCACCTTTAACAGGCATCTTGCCACATCTAGGGAGTGTGTTGGAAATGTGTATGGGATAGGTTGGTTATCGCAAAGATTGGAGGGGCATTATTGACATTTAGTGGCATCAGAGATATTAGGCAGCCTGAAATGTTCAGGACAGTCCCAGGCAATGTAGAATCCTGCCTAAACTTTTTAATATTAACCTTGACATGCCTACAAATAAAAAACCTGTTTATAATTACCAAAGGCCAGAACCTATCTCCTTTGGTTACATATAAACATGGTATTTTTGCATGAATTTACTATATACTGAATTTTCTAGGAGTAAATCTAACAAGTAAATTGAGAAAAGAGTATATTTTCTTTTGTTCAGAAATTTATCCAAAATTATTGTTTTAGAAAATCATGTCACCAATGATAATCATACTTTGTGGTATTATATTTGTAGCAGTCACATTCATGGTGATCAATGTATAGGTGTAAATATTTGGCAACTCCAGGTAGTCATATTTCAGCATTTACATATTTAAATACATTATTTTATTATAAATCAGTTGCATTTAATTTTTCCTTTAAATTCTAGTTAAGACATTGTGCTCATAATTTAAATATGTGTATAGGTAGGTTATGGTATCTATGAATTTGACTTTTGGCTAATAAAGAAATTGGTACAAAATATTTGTTACAAAAAGGGAATTGTTAGTCTTTCAAGATGGCTGACTAGAAGCACAAGACACTTGACTCCTCCACAAAGAAGAACCAAAATAGTGAGTAATCAAATTCCAAATAGAACATCTAAAATAGAATTCTGGAATTCAGCAGACAAGTAAAAGAAAACAGTTGAGGCAACAAGGAAGCGGAAGGTAAGGTGGACAGACTGGCCAGGATCAGCTGGGAGCTCAGAGAAGCTCCCTAGTATGAGGAAAGGGAAAGTGAGAAATTCTCAGTGGTCCACATTCTCATTGTAGACTCTTGTAAGCCTGGCCACAGGAGAGTCCCTCACTCCCAGTGGACCCTGAGACCAGTATAGGGAGCTCCCTGGAGTCTGTAGGACAGCAGTGCTCCAGAAAAAGAGCTCATGCTGGTTCTCACACACTCCCTGAGTCCTAAGCAGCTATAGCATGGCATCATTTTGAGAGCTCAGCCCTCACCAGACTGCATCCTGCCCTGAGGCCCAATAGTTCCTGTATCTCCACATCCCTGAAGCCCTGCTGACATCCCCCTACATTGACTGGGAGGGATGCAGCAGCAGCAAGATACCAGTTGGACCCAGCAGAGCAGCAGGGACCCCAGCACTCTAGCACACACAGTGTCCTGCACTTCAAGGAAAGGGCTGTGTAGGCAACTGGGGAGGCTGTTCCCAGGACAAAGGGAGCTGAAGCACGCACTCCCTGAAGCCTAAAACCCACCTGCCTGGGGCTGCTCCCACTGACAGCAAGCCCCCACTCCCTCAGGAGCAGGGCAGCTGCACACTTACATGCACCCTAACAACAGGCTCTCCTTGCCAGCCACCACAGCCATTGCTGTCAACAGAGTAGAAGTATTAATGTTGTTAAAGTAATCATTCTACCCAAAGAAATCTACAGATTCAATACAATCCCTATCAAAATACTGATGACTTTTTTCATAGACATAGAAAAACAATCCTAAAATTTGTGTGAAACCACACAAAAAAAGAGTCTGAATAGCCACAGGAATTCTGAGCAACAAAAACAAAGTGCAAGCCATCACGCTACGTGAGTTCCAAATATGTTAGAAGGCTACTGGTAACCAAAACAGTATGTTATTGATATTAAAACGGATACATGGACCAATTGAATAGAATAGAAGATCCAGAAATAACCCATGTATTTACAGCCAACTAATTTTTGACAAAGTGCCAAGAACATACTTTGGGGAAAAGACACCCTCTTCAATAAACGGTTCTGGGAAAACTGAATAACCATATGCAGAAGAATGAAACTAGAGTCCTCTCACCATGTACAAAGAATCAACTCAAAATAAAGACTTAAATGCAAGACTTGAAACTATAAAACTAGTAGAAGAAAACTTACAGAAAACATTTCGGGACATTGGTCTAGGCAAATATTTTATGGCTAAGACCGTAAAAGCGCAGACAAAAACACAAATAGACAAATGAGACTATATTAAGCTAAAAAGCTTCTGCATGGCAAATAAAACAATCAACAGAATGAGAAGACAACCTGTCGAATGGGAGAAAATATTTGCGAAGCATTCATCTGATAAGGGATTAGTATCTAGAATATATAAGGAACTCATGCAACTCTACAGCAAAAACAAACAAAACCCAAACAATTTCATTAAAAGTGGGCAAAGGATCTGAATAGACATTTCTCAAATGAAAACATACAAATGGCCGACAGGTATATGAAAAATTTTCAACATCAGTAATTAGCAGGGAAATGTAAATCAAAACCACAATGAAATATCACTTCACTCCAGTTAGAATGGCTATTATCAGAAAGACAAAAAATAACATGCTGGTGAAGATGTAAAGAAAAGGGAGCTCATACATTGTTGGTGGGAATCTAAAATTATTATAATCATTATGGAAAAAATAAGATTCCTCAAAAAACTAAAACTACCATACAATCCAGAAATCCCACTACGTGGCATTTACTCAAAAGAAAGGAAATCAGTATAGTAAAGGGATACTTGTACTCGCATGTTTATCGCAGCACTATTCACAATAGCCAAGATATGGAATCAGCCTAAGTGTCCATCAATGGATAAATGGATTAAAAAATGTGATATATTGGCCCCGCCCCCAGCAGGGGGATGTGAGGGTCATGGGGTGTCAGCGCCCCTGAGCCGTCGACCCTGGAGGGTCGCGAGTGCCCTTGTCTCGCTGCTGCCAGCAGCGCACCCAGCCCTGCGGTCGCCAGCCCGGTCCTCGACTGCGGCACGGTCCATGTGGCTTGGAGCGGAGGCCGGGAGCGGGTGGCCGGTGCCACAGTCCGGGCCCGGGGGGTGATTGGCCGCCTGCTGGCCATGGCTCAGGCCAGAGCCGAGAAGATGCTGCTGTCACTGCTGCTACGTGCTGCCCAGCATCGTGCTCCTGGGCACGGTGCCCACCTATATGCTGGCCTGGGGGGTCTGGCGGCTGCTCTCCGCCTTCCTGCCTTCCTGCTTCTACCAGGCACTGGACGATCAGCTCTACTGTGTCTACCAGAGCCTGGCACTCTTCTTCTTCGAGAATTACACCAAGGTCCACATATCGCTATATGGAGATTTGCCAAAAAATAAAGAAAATATATTTAGCAAATCATCGAAGCACAGTTGACTGGATTGTTGCCGACATCTTGGCCATCAGGCAGAATGCACTTGGACATGTGCGCTACGTACTGAAAGATGGGTTAAAATGGCTGCCATTGTATGGGTGTTATTTTTCTCAGCATGGAGGAATCTATGTAAAGCGAAGTGCCAAATTTAATGAGAAAGAGATGAGAAACAAGCTGCAAAGCTATGTGAACACAGGAACTCTAATATATCTTGTGATTTTTCCAGAAGGTACAAGGTATAATCCAGAACAAACAAAAGTCATTTCAGCTAGTCAGGCGGCATTTGCTGTCCAACATGGCCTTGCAGTATTTAAATATGTGCTAACACCACGATTAAAGGCAACTCACGTTGCTTTTGATTGCATAAAGAATTATTTAGATGCGATTTATGATGTTACGGTGGTTTACGAAGGGAAGGACGATGGAGGGCAGCAAAGACAGGAACCGACCATGATGGAATTTCTCTGCAAAGAATGTCCAAAAATTCATATTCACATTGATCGTATAGACAAAAAAGATGTCCTGGAAGAACAAGAACATATGAGAAGATGGCTGCATGAATATTTCGAAATCAAAGATAAGATGCTTATAGAATTTTATGAGTCACCAGATCCAGAAAGAAGAGCAGATTTCCTGGGCAAGTGTTAATTCCAAATTAAATATCAAGAAGACTTTACCATCAATGTTGATCTTAACTGCTTTGACTACAGGCATGCTTATGACCGAGGCTGTAAGGAAGCTGTATGTGAACACGCGGATATATGGAACCCTACTTGGCTGCCTGTGTGTTACTATTAAACCATAAACAAGTAGCTGTCTCCAGACAGTGGGATGTGCTACATTGCGTATTTTTGGCAGCTGTGCATGACATCAAATTGTTTCCTGTAAATAAGACGAAAATTACACAAAACAATACTTTTAAAACTGTACTGTTGGGCTTGTAACATATTAAGATGTAAAATATACTGCATTAATAGCACAAAGGATGGGTGGAGAAAACTTCCCTGTGTTGCTGAAATTCAATTATTATAAATCTAAAGTAGGTTACTTCAAGTTAACATACATATTGTAATCCCCAGAGCAATCAATAAAACATCAAAAAACATCAAAAAAGGATTTAAATGGTGTACAAGAAATTAGCTATATAACATAAAAGAAGGTAATAAAGGAGAAACAGAGGAACAAAGAAGTCAAGAAACAATAATGAAATAAATGAAGTCAGATGTACATCTATAAGT
Organism: Cheracebus regulus; assembly: GCA_963574635.1. Classification (NCBI taxonomy): domain Eukaryota; kingdom Metazoa; phylum Chordata; class Mammalia; order Primates; family Pitheciidae; genus Cheracebus; species Cheracebus regulus. The sequence goes on along the minus strand of CAUYQU010053214.1, from coordinate 26,943 downwards.
GATGCACAAGAAATTAGCTATATAACATAAAAGAAGGCAATAAAGGAGAAACAGGAACAAAGAAGTCAAGAAACATTAATGAAATAAATGAATAAAGTCAGATGTGCATCTATAAGTATAAACGGGTTAACCGGTCCAATCAAAACAAAACATTGTGAGATTGGATGAAAAACACACTTGAAGGATATGCCATCTACAATAATGGAAAGACACACTTTAAATGTGAAGACATAAATAGGTTAAAAAAATAATAAAAAAAAATTGTATAAAACAAAGAGCAACCATAAGAGAGCTGGAGTACCTAGACAGATACATAATATCAGACAAAATAGACTTTAAGAAAAAAAGGTTATAGAGAAAGAGGGACATTTTATCATGATGAAAGAGTCTATTCATCAGGAAGATATAATAATTATTAACATATACACATCTGACAACAAAACTCTCTGCAACTAATTCTATGAGGCTGGTCTCTGATATCAAACAAGACAAATACATTATAAGAAAAGAAACCTACAATTCAACATTCCTTATGAATACAGATGCAAAAATCCTTAACAAAATGTTAGAAAATCAAATCCACCAATATTTCAAAAAGGATTATACACCATGACCAAGAGAGATTTATTCCAGGAAGCCAAGTTTCATTTAACACCCCCAAATTAAGGTAATACCCTATGTTACATTAGTCAATAATGTATTGTGTAGAATAAAGGATAAAAACCCCACATGATCATTTCAATAGATGTAGATAAACCATATGATAAAATCTAACATTCATTCATGATCAAAAATAAAAATTCAACCAACTAGTAAAACTTCCTTAACCTGACAAAGAACATCTATGAAAAATGCACAGCTAACATTATATTTAATGATGAAGGATTGAATATTTCCCCTAAGATCAGAAAAAAAAAACAAGATGTTCACTCCTGTCATTCCTATTCAACATTATACTAGAGACGCTAGCCAGGGGAATAGTCAAAGAAAAGAAGTAAAAGGTGACCGACTGGGGCAAAAAAAGAAGTAAAACTGTCCTTGACATAATCTTGAATGAGAAAACCCTAAGGAATATACACACACACTCATATGCACACATACAAATGCACATGTACACACAATATTAAAACTAATAATTCTACTCAGCAAAGTCACAGTATACAAAATCAGTATGTACAAAGGGAATTTGTATTTCTATATACTTGCAAAAAATCATAAAGTGATATCATAAAAATAATTCACAACAGTACCAAGAAATAAAATACTTGGGAATAAATAACAAAAAGAGTGAAAGATTTTTATACTGAAAACTACAAGACATCACTGAGGAAAATTAAAGAAGATCTGAATAAATGGTGAGGCATTTCAAGTTCATGGATTAAAAAAATCCAATACTGTTAGTTGGCAGTTATCCCCAAATTGATGTATAGATTCAGTGCAATATCTACCAAAATCAAAGCAGAGGTTCGGCATGATGGTTCATGCCTATACTCTCAGTACTTTGGGAGGCCAAGGCAGGAGGATGGCTTAAGCCTAAGAGTTTGAGACCAATCTGGGCAAAATAGAGATCACATCTCTACAAAAATATTGTTAAAATAGCCAGGCATAGTGGTGCACACCTGTAGTCCCAGATACTCAGGAGGCTGAGGTGGGAGAATCACTTGAGCCTCAGAGGTTGAGGCTTCAATGAACTGTGATTGTGTCATTGCACTCCAGTCTGAGCAACAGGGCAAGATCAAGACCCTGTCTCAAAAAAAAAAAAAAAAAAAAAAGGTTTTGACAAGATCATCGTAATATTTATATGGAAATTGAAAGAATCCAGAATACCGAAAACAATGTTGAAAAAGAAGAACAAAATTTGAGGTTTCACACTTCTCAATTTAAATACATATTACAATGCCACAATAGTCAAGACAGTAGGAACTGGCATATGACTAGAAATATAAACTAATGGAACTCAATTGAGAATTCAGATATAAACCCTTATATTTATGGTCAATTGGTTTTCAAAAAAGGTTCCAAGGCAATTCAACAGAAAAAGGTTAGTTTTTCAACAAATGATGATAGTACAACTGGATATCCATTATGTAAAAAGACTAATGAAGGACTTTACCTCACACTATACACAAAATAACTCAGAATGAATCAGAGACATAAATGAAACAGGTAAAACTATAAAACTTTTAGAAGAAAACCTTCATGATATTGGGTTAGGCAAAGAATTCTTAGATATAACACCAAAAAACACAATTGACCAAAGAAAAAAATAACTTGGACTTTATCAAAAATAAAGAACTGAGAGCCCCTCTGCCACTGCCATTGCAGCAGTTCTGTCCTTGCTGCCCTGAGACTAGGGAAGGAAAAAAGAACCTGAGGGATTTACTTGCACCTCCAACATGCCACAGTTGCCATACAGACTAGAGCCAAGTCTCTCATCTCTGTGACCCTCCAACCCCCTGGTCTTCACCAAGCAGGATCCCAGCTTGGGCCTACAGAACAGCTACCCTACCTCCTGACTGAACATTGCCATTGCCAGTGGCTCTGTGTTGCTGTGTGGTGGAGCTCCCAGAGGCAACTGAAGCTACTGCCCTTGCTGCCCTTGGATGGGGGAAGGAATAAAGACCCTGAGTGCTGTACTCATACCTCCATCATGCCACAGCCAACCTAAGGAGAAGAGGCTAGTCTGTCTTTTCTGTAAGGCCCCTTCTCCGCCTCCTCATTCGTCACCAGTCAGGGCCCCCTGGCTCGGGCCACAATGCAGCCACCCCACCCCAGGATGAATGTTCCAATTGATAGTAGCTCTGCATTTCTCTGGAGTGGAGACCCAAAACACAAGTGAAAGGCCCTCTGCAATTGTCACTGCCAAGGTGCTTGTCCCTTCTGCTCCCAAGCTGGAGAGGGAACACAAAGCCTGAGCTCACCCCAAGTCTGCATGTGAAGCCCAGTAGTGTCAAGCCAACCTCTGCAGCCAACACTCGAGTGGGAGAGGAGCCCACACTCTCAGAGCACAAAGAGGGAGCATGGCTGCAAACACAAGGAAATAGAGGAGTCATGTGGCTGAGCAAGAGCCTACCTATTGGCCATTACACTTAAGCACCATCTAGTGTATCACAGCCCCAACTTTCTTTTTTACTTAGCTGATATATCCTTCTATGAAACCAATGACAAGAATTCAGCTACAAATAAAGACCTAGCACAAAGCACCAGTACTTTGACAATGTGCAAAAATAAGGTCAACTGACTATACTCAAATTATACCACAGCTAAAGAAACATTAGCTCACATAGAGGAGAAAGAACCAGCACAAGAACTCTAGCAACTCAGAAAGCCAGAGACTTTTTTCCTCCAAACAACTACAATAGTTCCCCAGCAAGGATTCTTAACCAGGCTGAAATGGCTAAAATAGCAGATATAGAATTCAGAATATGTTAAGGAATTAAGATCATTTGAGATTCATGAGAAAGTGGAAACTGAATTCAAGGAATCTAAGGATTACAATGTAACAATACAGAATTGAAAGATGAAATGGCCATTTTAAGAAAGAACCTAACTAATATGATAGAGCTGAAAAACATACTACTATCCATGAAAATTTCCCAAACCTTGCTACAAAGGCCAACATCCAAATCAGGAAATTCAGAGAACCGCTGTCAAGTACTATGTAAGACAACCATCCCCAAGATACATAGTGATCAGATTCTCCATCAGGCTAACAACAGACCTTTCAGCAGAAATCCTGCAAGTCAGGAGAGATTGGGGGCCTAGATTCAGCATTCTTAAAGAAAAGAAACTTCAACCAAGAATTTTATATCTATCCGAACTAAGCTTCATAAGTAAAAGAGAAATAAGATCTTTTGTAGACAAGCAAATGCTAAGGGAATTCATTACCATCAGATCTGCCTCACAAGAGTTCCTTAAGGGAGTGCTAAATATGGAAACAAAAGACCATTACTGGCCACCCCCAAAACACACTTAAATACATAGACCACTGACACTATAAAGCAACCACACAATCAAGTATACATAATAACTAGCTAACAACACAATGTAAGGATCAAATCTGTGCATATGAATATTAACCTGAAGTGTAAATGGGCTAAATGCCAACATTAAAAGGTACCAAGTGGCAAACTGGATAAAGAAGCAAGACCCAGTGGTATTCTGTCTTTAGGAGTCCCATTCACATACAATGACACTCATAGGCTCAAAGTAAATGGATGAAGAAAAACCTACAAAGCAAACAAAGAACAAAAAAAAGCAGGGATTACTATTTTAATTTCAGACAAAACAGACATTAAACCAATAATGGTGAAGAAAGACAAAGAAGGACATTACAAATGGTAAAGAGTCAACAAGAAGACTTAACACATATGCAACCAACACAGGAGCACCCAGATTCATAAAACCAGCTTTCAGAGACCTATGAAGAACTTAGATAACTATACAATAATAGTGGGAGATATCAACACCTCGCTGACAGTATTAGGCAGATCCTCGAAGCAGAAAACTAACAAAGATATTTGGGACCTGAACTCAACATTTAATCAAGTGGAGCTAACAGACATCTACACAACACTCCACCCAAAAACAACAGACTATACATTCTTCTCATCTGCACATAGCACATACTCTAAAACTGACCACACAGTCAGCCATAAGACAATTCTCAGCAAACTGAAAATTTTAAAAACCAACAACAAAAATCATACCAGCCACATTCTCAGACCACAGTGCAATAAAAATAGAAATACATACCAAGAAGATCACTCAAAACTATAAAACTACATGGAAATTAAACAACCTGCTCCCGAATGACTTTAAACAATGAAATTAAGGCAGACATCAATATTCTTGGAAACTAATGAGAACAAAGATACGACATATCAGAATCTCTGAGACACAGCTAAAACAGTGTTGAGAGGAAAGATTATAGCATTCAATGATAAAAAAAAAATCAATGAAATTAATGAGGCAGTTTCCTTTAAAGAACAAAGACAGATGGACTGATAGCTAGACTAACAACAAAAAAAGAGAAGACACAAATAAAAACAGAAATGATAAAGGGAACATCATCACCAACCCCACAGAAATTTAAAAAAAAAACCATTAGAGACTATTATGAACATCTTTATATACACAAACTAGAAAATCTACAATAAACTGATAAATTCCTGGAGACATACAACTTCCTAAGACTGAACCAGGATAAAATGCAAACCCTGAGTAGACCAATAATGAGTTCCAAAATTGAATCAGTAATCAAAAGCCTACCAACCAGAAAAAAAAAAAAAAAAAAACACAGGTCCAGAAGGATTCATAGCTAAATTCTACCAGATATATAAAGAAGAGCTGGTACCATTGCTATTGAAACTATTCCAAAAAATTGAGGAAGGTCTCCTCCCTAACTCATTCTTTGAGGCCAGTAACATGCTAATACCAAAACCTATCAAGGACACAACAAAAAAAGGAAAACTTCAGGCCAATATCCTTGAAGAATGTAGCATGTCAAAAAGCTAATTCACCAAGATTAAGTAGGCTTTATCCCTGGGATGCAAAGTTGGTTCAATGTATGCAAATCAATGAATGCTATTGATCACATAAACAAAACTAAAAACAAAAACCACATGTTCATTTCAATAGTTGCAGAAAAGGCTTTTGATAAATTTCAGCATCCATTCATGTTAAAAACCCTCAACAAACTAGGCACTGAAGGAACATACCTCAAAATAATAAGAGCTATCTATGACAAACCCACCACCAACATATACTGAATGAGCAAAAGCTGGAAGCATTCTCCTTGAGAACTGGAACAAGACGAGGGTGCCCACTCTCAATACACTACTGAAAGTCTGGGAGAGAACAGTCAGGCAAAAGAGAGAAATAAAAGGCATTCAAATAGGAAGAAAGGAAGTCAAACTATCTCTGTTTATAGACAATATGATTTTAAAATAGAAAACCCCATAGTCTCTGACAAAAACCTCCTAGGTCATATCAACAACTTCTGCAAAGTTTCAGGATACAAAGTCAATGTACAAAAATCAGTAGCATTTCTATACATCAATAACGTCCAAGCTGAGGACCACATAAAGAATACAATCCCATTCACAATAGCCACAAAGAGAATAAAATACCTGGTATTACAGCTAACCAGGGAGATAAAAGATATCTGCAATGAGAATTACAAAACACTGCTGAAAGAAATCAGAGATGATACAAACAAATGAAAAATCATTCCATGCTTGTGGGTAGGAAGAATCAATATTGTTAAAATAGCCATACTGCTTAAAGCATTTTATAGATTCAATTCTATTCTTATCAAACTACCAATGACATTCTTCACATAATTAAAAAAATGTTATTCTAAAATTCATATGGAACCAAAAAAGAGCCCAAATAGCCAAAACAATCTTAAGCAAAAATACAAACCTGGAAGCATCACATTACTTGACTTCAAACTATACAAGGCTACAGTAACCAAAAGAGCATGGTACTGGTACAAAAACAGACATATAGACAAATGGAACAGAATGGAAAGCCCAGAAATAAAGTCATGCACCTACAGCCATCTGATGACACTGACAAAAACAAGCAATGGGGAAAATACTCCCTAGTCAATAAATGGTGCTAGGATTGCTGGTTAGTTGTGTGCAGAAGATAGAAACCAGACTCCTTCTTTACACCATATACAAAAATCAACCCAAAATGGATTAGAATTAAATGTAACAACTAAAACCATAAAAACCCTCAAAGAAGACCTAGGCAATACCATTCTAGACATGGGCCCTGTCAAAGATTTCATGATGAAGACATCAAAAGCAATGGCAACAACAATAAAAATTGATAAATAGCACCTAAACTGAAGAGCCTCTGTACGGCAAAAGAAACTACCAATAGAATAAATAGACAATCCACAAAATGGGAAAAAATATTTGCAAATTAGGCATCTGACAAAGTTCTAATATCTAGAATCTATAAGGCCCTTAAACAAATTAACAAAAACCAAACAACCTCATTAAGAAGTAGGCAAAGGATATGAACAGATACTTTTCAAAAGAAGTCATACACGTGGTCAAAAAGCATATGAAAAAATGCTCAACATTACTAATCATTAGAGAAATGTTAGTGAAAACCACAATAAGATACCATCTTACACCAGTCAGAATGGCTATTATTAAAAAGTCAAAAATAACAGATGCTGGCAATGTCACAGAGAAAAGGGAACACTTATACAATGCTGGTGGGAATGTCAATTAGTTCAGCCATTGTGGGAAGCAGTTTGACGATCCCTCAAAGAAATTAAGACAGAACTACCATTTGACCCAGCCATCCATTATTGGGTATAAACCCAAAGAAATATAAATTGTTCTGCCATAAAGTCACATGCATGCATACGTTCCTCACAGCATTATTCACAATAGCAATGCCATGGAGTCAAATGCCCATCAATGGTATATGGGATAAAGAAAATGTGATACATATACATCACAGAATACTATGCAGCCATAAAAAAATTAGATTATATCCTTGGCAGCAGCAACATGAATGGAGCTGGAGGCCATTATTCTAAGCAAACTAACACAGGAACAGAAAACCTAACACCACATGTTCTTATTTATAAATGGGAGCTAATATTGAGTACACATGGACACAAAGAAAGGAACAATAGACACTGGGCCTACTTGAGGATGGAGTTTGGGAGGAGGGTGAGGATCAAAAAACTACCTGTTGGATACTATGCTTATTGCCTGTGTGATGAAACAATATGTACACCACACTCCTGTGACACACAATTTATCTACAGAACCAACCTGCCCCTGTACCTCTGAAACTAAAATAAAAATTTTAAAAATCTAAACCTTTGCCCTTCAACATACACCAGTAAGAAAATGAAAAGACAAACCACAGACTTGGAGCAAATATTTTCAAATTACATATCTGATAAAGGACTTGTATATAAGCAACTCTTACGTCTCGATACTAAGAAAGCAAACAACCTAATCAGAAATGGGCAAAATATGTGCGGAGGCATTTCTCCAAAGAACATATACAAATATCTAACAAGCAAATAAAAAGATGGTCAATTAGCCATTAGGGAAATGTAAATCTAAACCACAATGAGATACTACTCCACACCCACAAGAATAGCTACACATTAAAAAAAAAAAAAAAAACAGGGAAATAACAAATGTGATGATGAGAAGAAATACATTGCTGGTGGTTCATGTAAATCTAATGACTGTAAAATAGTACAGCCCCTTAGGAAAACAGTTTGGCAGAAAATTAAACATATAGTTATAATATGACCAAGTAATTGCACTCATAGGTGTTTAACCAAGAGAAATGGAAACGAATGTCCACCCAAAAATTTGTACACAAATGTTCATAGCAGCTTTGTTCACAATAGCCAAAAGATAGAAACAATCCAAATGTCCATCAACTGATGACCAGACAAAAATGTAGTATACTGATGCAATGGAATATCATTCAGCTATAAAAAGTATTTATATATGCCATAACATGAATAAACTTTGGCGACATTATTTAGATGAAATGTTCAGGATAGGCAAATGCATAGGCACAGAAAGTACATTAGTGGTTGTCTGATGCTGGGAGTAGTAATGAAGATTGACTGCAAATGGGCAACGAAGATGTCACTGACGTGATGAAAATGTTCTAAAATTAGATTATAGTGATGGTTTCAGCACCCAATAAATTTATACAATCACTTTAAATATGGGAATTTTAGGGCATGTAAATTATCTAAATATGTTTTTAAAACACATTGAGCATCAATTAAGAAAAAAGAGAACGTTCATCTCTTTGACAATTTATTAGGGATTACACAGAGGTCATTAGGCTGTTTGTTGTTTTTGCTGTGGTGGTGGTGGTGATGGTAAGGGTTGTGGTTTTCCCATGAGAGCCAAGGGTCAAGCAACCATTTGGTCTTTTAAAATAAAAATGTTTAAATCAATTAAAAAAGAATGTTGCTGGCTTGAAATTTGGAGTAGTCATAGGGGCAAAGAGAAGTGGATGGATTTTTTTCAATATTCAGGATATACAAATGACAAAACTTTGTAGTGGTTAGATACATAGGGAAAGGGGAAAGGTGAGGAGGCCTCAGACTGAGTATGGTTAAAGTTGAATTCCTGTTGTCCTCCCAAACTGGCTGTCCTCACACGCTGCCAATCTCAGTGAATGGATCAATGTCCTGACACAGAGTTGGCATTCACTGATACCCTTTGGAGTGAATGAATAGAGTATGCCAAAACAAGGAAGTGATCTGTTCCAGTCTAAGCTTCCAAGAAAGAAAAAACTAGGTGGGCCACACTAAACAAGCCCCCCAAAATCAACCACCCCAGTGAACATTGCCTTCATCATACTGGTTATGACATAAAGTATAAGTTTTTTAAGCCTTATGATAAATAACCATACTTATGTCTTCTGCTGTTGTGAAAATTACAGTATTTTACATAATATATGATCACCCTTATCATTATCACCAGTTCCTTAATAAGAAGAAACCGGAAGTTGACACCAAAATGTTGATCCATAATGTTTATACTACTTTGTCTTTATAGTTAATGTAAAATAAACTCTATGTAATTTTTACTACAGTGTGTCCTGAAAGGGCAAACCAAGCTACAAGCAACTCTAGAAGACTACTGTATGGGAGTGAATTATGAAAGTGTTTCTTAAATATGAGAGCTCAAGTTTTTGTTTCAGCGACTGAGTTAAAGCACCCGACTCACTTATCAGGAGACTTTTGTTAGGCAGTGTACTATGTCCACTCAACGCACATCATTTTAGGCAATCATCTGGTTAAAATGTTTAATTAAGTAAGGCATTCACAAATGCATTCTTCAGAGTTGACATTCAATTAATAGGTTGAATGTCTTTTCCAGGGCAGTCAGGAGTATTTAAAGGCTTTTCAACTGTTTTCGAAAGAGAAAGAAAACTTCCTAGCCCAATTTACCCAGCGCCTTGCTCCAGAGGCGCAGACAAAGGGTAAAATCTGGGCAGAGAACATTAGTGGATATGAGAAAGAAAGAAAGTGCTGCAAGATCTTGCAGACAGCTAAGTTGCGCCTTCCACTCTACCGCCGAACAAAGTAAGGCAGGGAGAGGGTAGGGACTCGCTGAAAGGTAAACACCAAGGCAGGGACAGATCCTGGGCTGTAAAGTTCGACCGAGATTGAAACAATGTACACTGGGCGTCAGTCACAACGCGAGCTTGCTCCAGCTCCTCCAGCTCTTCCTGAGCGCTAGGCCCATCGGGCCTCACGCTGGTCTCCGGGCAGACTGTCGCACGACTGGCACAGATCGTGACGACAGCCCTGCGGCAAAGCAGGAGTGGCCTTCTCCTCCGCCAGGGTTAAGGTGAGTACCACCGCCTTTGGGCCCAGCAGCCCAGGTGGGAGCCTCCGCCGCCCACTGCGACAGGCCTGAAAGCGAGCGCCTGGGCAAATCCAGCCGTAGCACCCATCCGGGACACCCCTTCCCTGACCCACGGGACGGAACCCACCTGTGCTGGAGGTCGTGACTCCTAACTCCGCAGAGCGGGCAGAATTCCAAGCAAAGAATCTCGGGAGGCAGCGTTTCACCCGCCTTTGGCTTCCCCCCCAAAACTGTCGGCTCCACGCTCCCCTCCCCCAGCCTCTCGGGCCCAGCAGAGAGCCTCTAGGCCCCGCCCCTCTGCTTCCGGCCGCGCGGGGTGGGTGCCTCCGGTGTCCAGGGCTGCGCCCGATGTTAGGGCGTTAGTCCCCATGACGGAAAGATTGGGCCGGGGCACTCTACAGTCGCCTTTATTGAACAGATTTGAAGTCATAAGCGCAGGGATGAGAAGAGACGGGCCCATAAAGCTATACTGCGTGTAAAACCTGGGTCGCCTGCCTGCCATTTCAGTGCTCCTCCCGAGTTCCCCCATATGATTCTATTTATGGGGGTTTATCGACGTTTGCTAGAACTAAAATTCTACTACCTTTCTACCACTTTCTTGACTTGATGGACGTCATATACCGCTCATTACTTTCCTCCCATTGATTCAGCTGAGTATATTAAACCGAGGGTTCAGATATAGTGCTACATGCAGTGAGCACTAGAAGGGAATAAGCCATTAGGAGTGAACGCGTAAAAAATTAAAAACAATACCTATAACAAAGAACAACCAAAAACTATACTGAAATAGTATGTGCAATGGAAATCCAAGGCAGGGGAAAAAAAATCGAGAGTAAGAACAACAACAAAAAATCAAATGCATATATACTGAAAATGGGAAATTGTGCAGTATTTATTCGAAATTAAAAGTATTAACCTAATGTCATAGCAATAAAGGAATTGGTTTGTAGAAGTCAGGATCAACAGAAGAGGAAAAAGCCTCTGCACTTTTGCCCTGAAATTCCTTCTGCCACGAATGCTCTTGCCCCCCACTTGTTTATTTGGAAAACTACTCGTTATTTTTTACTCAATTTGGATACTACCTCCTCTGTGAAGCCTTCTCTGTCTTTCCCAGATAAGTTTGTATTATTTTTTTCCCTGTGTCCAGTGTGCGCAATGGATCTCGTACAGGCCTCAAAAGTACCACTTATTCTGGATTATAATTTCACTTTCTGCATGTCTTTGTCCTCTAATGGATAAGTAGCTTCTTGAGAGCACAAAACTTGTATTTTTCATACTTGTTCTCCACACACAGAGCCTAACATGTCTATATATTTAATAAATACTTGTTGAAAAATTTCTAGAACTAGTGCATAAACAAAAGGACATCCAAAGTGTGAATGTAACATAAAGAGGAAAAACTAAATAAAATGAGAATCTAGATTTAGTCTGGCTGATATTCATTCATACAGTAAACATTAATGAGTGCCTTCTGTATGCCAAGCACTGTACTAAGCTCTGGGTGTAAAATGATAAATAAAGCCCAGATACAGTCCATGCCCTTATGCCCTTATGTTTACAGAACAAATGAGAGTTGGCCATGCAGATGGGAAAATGAAAAAAAGATTTAGGCAAAAAGAACAGCATGATCCAAGATCCTGTAACAGGAAGCTCGTAACTATAGCAATTAGAGTTAATGAGCTCAGTAAAGGTAAGCTGAAATCAACACAAAGTACCCAGAAAACTGAAGAGGCTGACAGACAACACCTGTTTGAGTCAGTAAAAGAAGCAAGTTTCCGTAATGATAGTAACCAACATTTTATAAAATGTGCACTATATGCTAAACACCAGGCTATTTTATAACAAACATTTAAGGTATATTATTATTTGTACTTTAAGGAGAAGGTAGCTGAGGCACAGATAGGTTAAGCAATTTCACTAGAATCACATGGCAGTTAAATTTCAGAGCTGAGATTCAAGCCTAGGAAATCTGGCTCCAGACTCTAGGGAGTCTGGATATTTTACTTTTAATAAAATATAAATTTAACTTGTAATAAAATAAAAGGCAGATATTTTACTGTTTCCTGTGTGTGTGTGTCTGTGTGTGTGTGTGTGTGCGCATTTGTGTGCATCAGGTGACACGGTGTATGGCACAGACTGGAACTTCTTAATATTTTTGGAATGAATGAATAGCTGAATAAAAACAATAGGTACAAATGTGCCAGAAAATAAAATAGAAAACAGTAGTATCTGGGTCATTTTATGTTCCAGCCACACCAGCTGTTCCTAGAACATACCAAACTTGTTCCTGTTCTGTTTCCAGAATATAATCTGCTCATGTATTTGTTGCTGACTGTACTGCTAACATTCAGGATCAGAGTTTGGCAATTTTTTTTTTCTGTGAAGGGTCAGCTAGTAAATATTTTAGGCTTTTTGAGTCACGTACAGTCTCTGTCTCCAAGTATTAAATTCTGCCTACATAGAGTGAAAGAAGTCACAGGCCATACATAAATGAATGAGTATGTATGTTCCAATAAAAGTTTATTTACAAAAACAGGCAAGAGGCAGGATTTGCCCGGTGGGCAATAATTTTTAGACCCTTTCTCTAGGCCAAATTATTACTATCTCTTGCATGGACTACCGTATTAAATGATGTCTGAGAGCCATCATCTTTGACTAACACCTTGGTTTTATCAGCATCTTAATGAAGATTTAGTGCTCTCTAATCACATTTATAACCTTGAGTTCTTGAAATGTGGTTAAAATTGTGTGTTAATTGTGATTTTGAACTTTGATTTGTCAAAGATGGTCTTTAAAAGAACTAACTACTAGTGATCTTTGAAGGACTTTAAAGAAATGAAGAAGGAAAATTTATAATAAAAGTAGTGACTTTTAGCCAGAAAATAAATATTCTGGACACAGTGCAATGTTGAATTTGGCTGAAGCTTTGGTCTATGACAAGAATTCTGCTATGTACTCTATAGAGAAACAAATAAATGCTAAAACTTTTCAGAAATCAGCTAGACCATGTAAAATTTTCCTCACCTACTCATGAACAAAAATTTGGTAAAGCTGAAGGGTATATTCATTTGTGTCTGGGGATGTGAACATTTCTGATTCTGGGGATATGAATGTTTCTGACTCTCAACAGAAATGTGATTCAGCATAAACTTAGTAACCTATACAATTAATTTTGCAATGAAGAAGTATTAGGACTCATTTGTTAAAAGTTACCAAAACCTACCTGAAGCTAACAAGCAAAAGAGAGAAATGTATGGGAAGATAATAAAGTGTTTCACAGAACTCAAGAAGGATTGGAACAACCATAACTTTTTAAAAGGCAAGATACAGTTAGGTCTCAAGAATGGTCAAAACCAAGGATTCGAGTGACATTGACTCTATCATTCTTTTATCCCTATTCTTCCCTGCACATTTATCTGGTCTGTCTCTCTCTCTCTCTCTTTCTCTCTTTCTCTCTCTCTCCCCTTCCGCCACTTGCTCTCTCCCTTGCTTTCCTCCCCTCTCCCCTCAAGCTTTATTTGTTTCCTAAATCCATGTAACAGTAGATATGGTTACTGACACCTTCCTAGATTTTCATATTACAGCTTGAGCCACTGAAGAGAGACACTAAGCCAGATCAGGTCCTCTGAAAAGCAGATGCTGAGATGGAATTACAAATCTAGAGATCTACTGTGGGTAACGGCTGACAAGATAAAGAGGAGATTACAGTACAGTTCTATGGAAGTCTCAGCCACCCCAACTGGGAGCTCCAGAGCAGAGATTGCTGATTAGAGGAATCCTACGTTAGGCAGAAACAGCCCTAGTACACCTCTTGTGCTCAGAGATTGGCTGGAGATGCCTGGGAAGGGAATGGCCTTGGATCAAATGATGCAAAAATATCTCAAAAGTGCTCCAGCTGGAGACTGTTAGCTGACTCCACTCCTCATTTAGGTTTTCTCTTGAAAGATCTGAGAGGCACTTCCTGGTTGCCATAGGCCTTTATGGTCCCATCTCCATAAATCTATTAGGGATTTATTTGCCAAGTTTGAGTCTGGTGGTCATCCAAGACCAATCAACTGTAGCTAGGTAAGTGATGTCACACATAACAAAGGATAATTTTTTTCAGTTTGCCTGGGCTGAGGAATTCTCTTGAATGTGCTAAAACCACAACAGTCCTGGGCAAACTAGGCTAGTTAGTTATTTTAGTAGTACCCATGTTAATAGGGGTGGAAAAGTTAAAACCATCCAATAATATCCTACTATATAAACAATTGTACTTTACTGCATTTTATGGAGTAAATTCTATATGTAGTGGTTTTATTGGATTAGGAGAATTTATAAAGGTCTCAGGAAAATTCCCTTGAAGATGACAAAGGTTTCATACTTTATTTCTTCCATGCTGACTCTCTTGTGAATTTATACATTCTTCCTCCATCTAGAATGCTCCTCTCACTGGAACCTCCCTCCCCTCACCCTTGTCATCACTGTTAGAAATGTTTCTCACCCATTGCTCTGGTTTCCACATAGAATTATTTCTCTAAAATAAAATTAAATCATATAAAGAATGCCAAGCACCTATCTTAGGACATGGCATAAAATAGGGGCTTGTATCAGTCAGGTTCTTAGTTACATGCAACAGAAGCTGAATCTGACTGATTTAAGCAGGAAAAAAAAGTTATGTTGGGAATGACACTAGACTAGCACTCCTGCCATTAGAAAAATCATGAAACTGCATAAAATATGCAAGGAAACTGTTTAAAGATATTGAGCAATAGTCAGCACATGATTATGATCCCCAGGAAAAGAGAAACTCACAAATTAAGCCCCAAGACTGCCCCTCAGCTCTTTTCCTGGTGATAATTTTCTGATTCTAGCATCAAGAGCTAGATTCCAAGCTGAGCTTTCGGTCTTATTGAATGGATGAGGCAAAGATCAGAGTTCAGGGTAGTTGAAGCAGCTGAAATCTATGAAGCAAGGCATTAGAGAAGACAATCTGTGCAGATGCTGGGATGGGCAAACATATGTCTTGGGGTTTCCAGCAAAACTTTAAAAAGAGGAGGAGTTATAGAACTTCTTGGTTTCAAGACTTACTATAAAACTACACTTATCAAAACAGTGTGGTATTAGAGTAAGAAGTAACAAGTCAATGAAGTAGCTCAGAATCCAGTAATAGACCTACATACACATGCTCATGTATTTAATTGGTTTTCACTCTCTATGTTGAAATAATTACCAATTCACAGGAAGTTTCAAAAAAACACAGGGACACCTCATGTATCCTTTACACAGTTTCCTCCAATGGTAAACTCTTGCTTTACTCTAGTATAATATCAATACAGGAAATTTACATTGGTACAATCCACAGAGCATATTTTCATTTTACCCGTTACACATGCACATATGTGTGTAGTTCTATAAATATTATCACATGTGTAACTTTGTATATTGAGCAACACAATTAAAATATAGAAACTTTCCATTACCACAAGCTTTCTCATGCTGCTCTTTTATAGTCATACCCACTTTCTTTTCTCCTCCTCAATGCCTGGCAACCATTACTATGTTCTCTATCTCTATAACTTTGTCATTTTTATTGTTGAGTGGTATTTCATTATATGTATGTATCAGAGTTTGTTCAACCAATAACCCACTGAGGAACATTTGACCTGTTTTCGGTATTTTTCTATTGTCAGTGAAGCTTCTATGAGCATTCCTGTACATATGTATTTTGTGGGAATACAAGTTTTAATTTTTCTGGCCTAAGTGCCCAGAAGTACAATTCCTGGGTTATATGCTAGTTGCACGTTTAATACTTTAAGAAACTACAAAACCATCTTCCAGAGTGGCTGTACCATTTTATATTCCCACCATCAATGTATGAGAGATCCAGCTTCCATGCAACCTTTCCAGCATGTTGTATTGTATTTTTTATCTTAGATATTTTTTATGTCAGGTATTCTGACAGGTCTGTGGTGATATCTCATTGTGATTTTAATTTGCCTTTCTCTGATGATGAATGATATTGAACATATTTTCATGTGCTTATTTTCTATCTGTATATAATCTTTGGTGAAAGGTTTCTTCATGTCTTTTGCCTATTTTCTATTTGAATTATTCAGTATTATTTATGGTTGCATTTTGATAATCTTTATATATTTAAGATGCTAATTCTTTGTTAGGCAATATTCTGCAGAGTAAAGGTTTTGAATTTTGATGAGTCCAAACTACCAATATTTTTATGGATTGTGCTTTAGATGTCAAGTCGTGGAGCCCTTTGCTGAGACCCATATTCCAAAGATTTTATCATGTTTTTAAAAAAATTTTATAGTTTGGTGGTTTACATTTTTTTTATTGTACTTTAGGTTCTGAGATACATGTGCAGATCATGCAGGATTGTTGCATAGGTACATACATGGCAAGGCGGTTTGCTACCTTCATCCCCCCATCACCTATATCTGGTATTTCTCCACTTCTTTTCCCTCCCCCCAGCCCCACCCAACTGACTTCAGGATGTGATGCTCCCTTTCCTGTGTCCGTGTGTTCTAATTGCTCAATGCCTGACGATGAGTGATAACATGTGGTGTTTGCTTTTCTGTTCCTGTGTCAGTTTGCTGAGAATGATGGTTTCCAAATCATTCATGTCCCTATGAAGGACATGTACTCATTGTTTTTTACGGCTGCATAGTATTCCATGGTATATATGTACCACATTTTCTTTATCCAGTCTATTGTTGATGGACATTTGGGTTGGTTCCAGGTCTTTGCTATTGTAAACACTACTGCAATGAACATAAGTGTGCATGTGTCTTTATAATAGAACAATTTATAATTCTTTGGGTATATACCCAGTAATGGGACTGCTGGGTCAAATGGAATTTCTAGTTCTAGGTCCTTGAGGAATCTCCACACTGTCTTCCACAATGGTTGCACTAATTTACACTCCCACCAACAGGGTAAGAGTGTTCCTATTTCTCCGCATCCTCTCCAGCATCTGTTGTCTCCAGATTTTTAATGATTGCCATTCTAACTGGTGTGAGATGTTATCCCAATGTGGTTTTGATTTGAATTTCTTTAATGACCAGTGATGATGAGCATTTTTTCATATGTTTGTTGGTCTCATATATGTCTTCCTTTGAAAAGTGTCTGTTCATGTCCTTTGCCCACTTTTGAATGCATTTGTTTGTTTTTTTCCTGTAAATCTATTTTAGTTCTTTGTAGATCTGTAGATATTAGCCCTTTGTCAGATGGGTAGATTGCACAAATTTTTTCCCATTCTGTTGGTTGTTTGTTCACTCTAATGATTGTTTATTTTGCTGTACAGAAGCTCTGGAGTTTAATTAGATCCCATTTGTCTATCTTGGCTTTTGTTGCCAATGCTTTTGGTGTTTTAGTCATGAAGTCCTTGCCTATGCCTATGTCCTGGATGGTTTTGCCTAGGTTTTCTTCTAGGGTTTTTATGGTGTTAGGTCTTATGTTTAGATCTTTAATCCATCTGGAGTTAATTTTAGTGTAATGTGACAGGAAGGGGTCCAGTTTCTGCCTTCTGCATATTGCTAGCTAGTTTTCCCAACACCATTTATTAAACAGGGAGTCCTTTCCCCATTGTTTGTTTTTGTCAGGTTTGTCAAAGATTGAATGGCTGTAGATGTGTGGTGTTACTTCTGTGGCCTCTGTTGTGTTCCATTGGTTTATGTCTCTGTTTTGTTACCAGTACCATGCCGTTTTGATTACTGTAGGCTTGTAGTATAGCTTGAAGTCAGGCAGCATGATTTTTTTTGATAGAATTTAAAAAATTTTTTAATTGAAAAATAGTAATTGTGTATATTTATGAGGTACAATGTGATGCTTTGATTCGTGATTCATGTGTATGTTGTAGAAAGATTCAATCAAGCTAATTAAAATGGAAAATTCTAAACCTATACTAGAGAGAATGATATAATGATCTCCATATACCTATCATTCAGCTTCAACTATTCAATTCATGGCAAATTTTGTTTCATCTAGATTCTTTTGAAGCAAGTTCTTTATATTTTATCTTTTCATCTGTAAATTTTTAGGATGTACCTATAAAAGATAAAAACTTTTATTCAACATAACCACATGCAATTATGACAATAATTTTCCACTGTTATCAAATATCTGTTCAGTATCTTAATTTTCTATTGTCTCATACATGTGATAATTGTTTTCTCTTTTTCAGCAGTTTTGACTCAAACCTCAATAAGGTTCATACATTGAAATTGGTCATTATGTTTTTAAAATCTCTTTGAATAGAGATTTCCTCTCCTTCCTTACTTTTTTTCTTGTTATTTATTTATCGAGGGCTTTGTTTTTCAATTTCCCACAGTTGGTTTTGCCTGTGAGCATGTTTTTAAACAACTTTGTTGAGATATAATTCACTTATAGTAAATCCAGTATATTCACAGAGTTGTTTATCCACCATCACACTCAAGTTTACAACATTTTCATTACCCAAAAAAGGAACCATATATCCCTTAGCCATGATCTCCCCTCAACACCACCCCTGACCACTGGCAACCACTAATTCACTTTCTGCCTCAATACATTTACCTATTCCAGACATTTTATATAAATCAAGTAATACAATATGGTTCTTTTTAACTGGATTTTTTTTCACTGAGCATAATATTTTTAAGGTCAATTCATGTTTTATTTCACTTCTTTTCATGGATGAAGAGTATTCCATTATATGGATAAACACATTTTCTTTATCTTTTTATTAGTTGATATACATTTGTGTTGTTTCTACTTTTGGCTTTTGTGAATAATTCTACTATGAACATTCATATACAAGATATTCTGTGTAAATACATTCTCATTTTTCCAGGAATGGAATTGCTGGATTATATGGTAATTCTATGTTAAACAATTGAGAAACTGCCAGACTATTTTCCACAATGGCTACACAATTTTACATTCATACTGTCAATGTATGAGGTCTTCAGTTTATCCACACCCTCTCAAACACTCATTTTAGTTGATTTGCTTATTATTATTCTAACTATCCTAGAGGAGGTGAAGTGATATCACATTGTGGTTTGGATTTTTATTTCTCTAGGGACTAATGATGTTAAGCATCTTTTCATTTGCTTATTGTCCTTTTGTATATGTTATATGGAGGAATGCCTATGCAAATCCTTAGCCCATTTTTAAATTGGCTTATTTTTCATTTTATTGTTGAGTTGTAAGAGTATTTTACATATTATGGATACAACATCTTGTCAGATATCTGATTTGCAAATTTTTTTTTCCATCTGTGAGTGGTCTTTTCACTGTCCTCATGGTGTCCTTTGAAGCATAATAGTTTTTGATTTTGTTGTTGTTGAATTTATCTATTTTTGCCTTTTGTTGCTTGTGCTTTTGGTGTTATGTCTAAGAAACTATTGCCCAAACTATAGTCATAAGGAGTTGCATCTATGTTTCTTCTAAGAGTTTTATATTTTAGCTCTTACATTTATATCTTTGATACATTTTTAGTTAATTTTTGTGTATAATGTGACATAAGGGTTCAACTTCATTCTTCTATGTTGTCGGCATGTTTTCAATATCCCATTTTTTTAGCCAAAAATTACCACATAAGCAAGTGTTTCCTCAGTTCAATTATCTCACCTCAATATGACCTGAGAAAGCATTAGAATTTGATAGGGAGTAAAGGTTTCAAATCATTCGACCTCAGAGCTCTTTAATCTGAAGCCAGAGCTGGTATATCTTTCTTTTGTTAAATTGACAGATAAAATTATATGTATTTATTGTGTATAGTATGATGTTTTGAAGGATATATACATTGTGGAATGGTAAAATCTACATAATTAACAACTGCATTATCTCACATAGTTATCATTTTTGTGGTGAGACTACAACATCCATTCTCTTAGCAATTTTTTCAAGAATACAACATATTGTTATTAACTATAGTCACCATACTGTATGATAGAACTTATTCCTCCTATTTAACTGTAATTTTCTATTATTTAACCAACATCTCTCCACCTGCACCCTGTAACCAACCACCCTCTAGGTAACCACCATTCTATTCTACTTTTATGAGATTAACTTTTGTGGATTTCACATGCATGAGATTATTCAGTATTTGTCTTTCTGTGCCTGGTTTATTTCACTTAACATGATGTCCTCCAGGTTCATCCATGTTGTGACAAATAACATGATTTCCTTTTTTATGGCTAAATAGTATTCCAAAGTGGTACTGGAATAATATTCCAAGTGGTATATATACCACTTTTTAAATCCATGCACTCATTGATGGACACTTAGTTTTATTCCGTATCTTGGCTATTGTGAATAGTGTTGTGATAAACATGGATGTGCAGATATCTCTTTGACATACTAGGTATATATTCTCTGGATATGTACCCAATAGTGGGATTGCTGGATCATATGGTAGTTCTTTTTTTAATTTTAATTTTATTTTATTTTAGGTTCTAAGATACACGTGCAGAAGGTGCAGGTTTGTTACATAGGTAAACGTGTGCCATGGTGGTTTGCTGCACCTATCAACCCATCATCTAGGTATTAAGAACCACATGTATTTGCTATTTATCCTGATGCTCTCCCTCCCACCCCCTAACAGGCCCCTGTGTGTGTTGTTCCCTTCCCTGTGTCCTTGTGTTCTCATGGTTCAGCTCCCATTTATGAGTGAGAATATGTGGTGTTTGGTTTTCTGTTCTTGTGTTAGTTTGCTGAAGATAATGGCTTCCAGCTTCATCCATGTCCCTGCAAAGGACATGATCTCATTCCTTTTTATGTCTCCATAGTATTCCATGGTGTATATGTACCATATTTTCTTTATCCAGTCTATCACTGATGGGCATTTGGGTTGACTCTGTGTGTTTGCTATTGTGAATAGTGCTGCAATGAACATACACATGCATGTATCTTTATAATAGAATGATTTATATTCCTTTGGGTATATACTCAGTAATGGGATTGCTGGGTCCAATGATATTTCTGGTTTTAGATCCTTGGGAATCACCACACTGTCTTCCACAATGGTTGAACAAATTTACATTCCCACCAACAGTGTAAAAGTGTTCCTATTTCTCCAAGCAATTGCAGAAAAAGCCAAAATTGACAAATGAGATCTAATAAAACTAAAGAGCTTCTGCACAGGAAAAGAAACTATCATCAGAGTGAACAGGCAACCTAAAGAATGGAAGAAAACTTTTGCAATCTACCCATCTGACAGAGGTCTAATATCCATAATTTACAAGGAGCTTAAACAAATTTACAAGAAAAAAACCAACAACTCCATCGAAAACTGGTCAAAGGACATGAACAGACACTTCTCAAAAGAAGATATTTATGTGGCCAACAAACATATGAAAAAAACGCTCAACATCACTGATCATTAGAGAAATGAGATCAAATCGAAACCATAATGAGAGTCCATCCTACACCAGTTAGAATGGTAATTATTAAAAGGCCAAAAAACAACACATGCTTTCAAGGCTTTTTTAAATTTTTTGAGGAACCTCCATATGATTTTCCATAGTTAGTATACTAATTTACCTTCCCACCAACAGTGTGCAAGCGTTCCCTTTTTTCCACATTCTCACCAACACTTGTTATCTTTTGTCTTTTTATAATAGCAATCCTAATAGGAATGAGGTGATATCTCATTGTGGTTTTGCTTTGCATTTTCCTGATAGTAATGATGCTGAGTAGTTTTTCATATACTTGTTGACCATTTTTATGTCTTTTTTGAGAAACATCTATTCAGGTCTTTTGCCCATTTTTAAATCAGGTTATTTGTTCTCTGGCTATTGACTTGTGTGAGTTCCTTAATCCCTTATTAGATAGATTGCAAGTATTTTCTCTCATTCTCTTCACTCTGTTTATTTCCTTTGCTGTACAGAAGCTTTTTAGTTTGATGTAATTTCATTTGTTTATTTTCACTTTTGTTGCCTGTGCTTTTGAGGCCACTGTGTAGCTTTTCCCATATGTTTTCTTCTAGTAGTTTCATTCTGTTAGGCTTACAAAAAACATCTTATATTATAAGAAGTTATTTTAAGCTGATAGCAACTTAACTTTGACAGCCAAAAAAAAATTCTCCAGTTTTACTGCATTCTGCACTCCACATTTTGAATTTTTTGATGTCACCATTTATATATGTTAATATTGCATATCCCTTAACAAGTTATAATAGTTATTATATTTGGTAATTTTGTCTTTTAATTTTCATACTAAAGGTATAAGTGATTTACATGCCACCATTATCATATTCTGAATTTGACTGTGTCCTCACTTTTACTAGAGAATTTTATACTTTCAAATGTTTTCATGTTACTCATTAGAGTTCTTTCTTTTGCAATTTGAATAGTTCCCTTTAACATGTCTTGTATGACAGGTCTGATGGTGTTAAACTTCTTCAGATTTTGTTTGTCTGAGAAAGTCTTTATCTTTCCTTCATTTCTGAAGGATAGTTTTTCTGACATAGTATTCTTGGTTGACAGTGTTTTTTCTCTTCAGCACTTTGAGTATGTTATCCCACTCTCTGCTGGTCTACAAGGTTTCTTCTCAGAAGTTCGCTGCTAGACATATTGGAACTCCCTTACATAGTATTTGCTTCATTTCTATTGCTGATTCCAGGGTCCTTTTTTTCTTTGATTTTTGATAGTTTGGTCATAATATTCTTATTTGAATTGAATCTGATTGGAGACTTTTGACCCTCCTGTACCTGGAGATTTATGTCTTTCTCCATATTTGGAAAGCTTTCTATTATTTCTTCTTTTATTTTTATTTTTATTTTTTTTTAGTGTACTTTAGGTTCTGGGGTACATGTGCAGATCCTGCAGGATTGTTGCATAGGTGCACATGTGGCAATGTGGTTTGCTGTCTCCATACCCCTGTCACCTACATCTAGCATTTCTCCCAATGTTCTCATTCACCAACCTCCCCACTGCCCCTGGTGTCTCTCCCTTGGCCCCCCACAATAGACCCCAGTGTGTGATGCTCCCCTCCCTGTGTCCATGTGTTCTCATTGTTCATCACCTGCCTATGAGTGAGAACATGTGGTGTTTTGTTTTCTGTTCTTGTGTCAGTTTGCTGAGAATTACATCCCTACAAACAACACAAACTCATCATTTTTTATGGCTGCATAGTATTCCATGGTGTATATGTGCCACATTTTCCTTGTCCAGTCTACCATCAATGGGCATTTGGGTCGGTTCCAGGTCTTTGTTATTGTAAACAGTGCTGCTATGAACAGACATGTGCATTGTCTTTATAATAGAATGATTTGTAATCCTTTGGGTATATACTCAGTAATGGGATTGCTGGGTCAAATGGAATTTCTATTTCTAGGTCCTTGAGAAAGCACCACACTGTTTTCCACAATGGTTGAACTATTTACACTCCCACCAACAGTTTGTGGTATCTTAATGTGGTTTTGATGTGCATTTCTCTAATGACCGGAGATGATGAGCAGTTTTTCATGTTTGTTGGTTGCATAAATGTCTTCCTTTGAAAGGTGTCTGTTCATATCCTTCACCCACTTTTGGAATGGTTTGTTTGTTTTTTTCTTGTAAATCTGTTTTAGTTCTTTGTAGATTCTAGATGTTAGCCCTTTGTCAGATGGGTAGATTGTAAAAATTTTTTCCCATTCTGTTGGTTGCCAGTTCATTCCGATTGTTTCTTTTGCTGTACACAAGCTCTGCAGTTTAATTATATCCCATCTGTCTATTTTGGCTTTTGTTGCCAATGCTTTTGGTGTTTTAGTCATGAAGTCCTTGCCTATGCGTAGGTCCTGAATGGTTTTGCCTATGTTTTCTTCTAGAGTTGTTATGGTGTTAGGCCTTATGTTTAAGTCTTCAATCCATCTGGAGCTAATTTTAGTGTAAAGTGTCAGGAAGGGGTCCAGTTTCTGCTTTCTGCACACTGCTAGCCGGTTTTCCCAACATTATTTATTAAACAGAGAATCCTTTCCTCATTGCTTGTTTTTGTCAGGTTTGTTAAAGATCAGATGGTTGTAGATGTGTGGCATTACCTCCAGGGCCTCTGTTCTGTTCTATTGGTCTATATCTGTGTTCTGGTACCAGTACCATGCTGTTTTGATTACTGTAGCCTTGTAGTATAGTCTGAAATCAGGTAGTGTGATGCCTCCAGCTTTGTTCTTTTTGCATAGGATTATCTTGGCTATGCGGTCTCTCTTTTGGTTCCATATGAAGTTTAAGGTGTTTTTTTCCAGTTCAGTGAAGAGGGTCATAGGTAGCTGGATGGAGATAGCGTTGAATCCATAAATTACTTTCAGCAGTATGGCCATTTTCATGATATTGATTCTTCCTAACCATGAGCATGGAATGTTTCTCCATCTGTTTGTGTCCTCTCTTATTTCCATGAGCAACAGTTTGTAGTTCTCCTTGAAGAGGTCCTTTACATCTTTTGTTAGTTGTATTCCTAGGTATTTTATTCTCTTTGTAGAAATTGTGAATGGGAGTTTGCTCATGATTGGGCTCTCTGTTAGTCTGTTATTGTTGTATAGAAATGTCTGTGATTTCTGCACATTGATTTTGTATCCTGAGACTTTGCTGAAGTTGCTTATCAGTTTAAGGAGATTTTCGACTGAGATCATTGGGTCTTCTTAATATACAATCATGCATCTGCAAATAGAGACAATTTGACTTCCTCTTTTCCTAATTGAATATCCTTTATTTTTTTTTCTTGCCTAATTGCTCTGGATAGAACTTCCAATACTATATTGAATAGGAGTGGTGAGAGAGGGCATCCTTGTCTAGTGCCGGATTTCAAAGGGAATGCTTCCAGTTTTTGCCCATTCGGTATTATATTGACTGTAGGTTTGTCGTAAATAGTTTTTATTGTTTTGAGATACGTTCCTTTGATACCTAGTTCATTAAGAGTTTTTAGCATAAAGGGCTGTGGGATTTTGTGGAAGGCCTTCTCTGCATCTATTGAGATAATCATGTGACTTTTGTCTTTGGTTCTGTTTATGTGGTGAATTATGTTTATAGACTTGCATATGTTGAACTAGCCTTACATCATTTGAATGAAGCCTACTTGATGGTGGTGGATAAGCTTTTTGATGTGCTGTTGCATTTGGTTTGCCAGTATTTTATTGAAGATTTTTGTATCTATGTTCATCATGGATATTGGCCTGAAATTTTCTTTTTTTGTTGAGTCTCTCCTAGGTGTTCGTATCAGGATGATATTGAACTCATGACATAATTTGGTAGGATTCCCTCTTTTTGTATTGTTTGGAATTGTTTCAGAAGGAATGGTACCAGCTCTTCTTTGGACATCTGTTAGAATTCAGCTGTGAAACTGTCTGGACTTGGACTTTTTTTATTTGGTAGGCTATTAGTTGCTGTCTCAACTTCAGCCCTTTTTATTGTATTGGGTATGTATATCTTTAGGATATTCAAGCTTTCAGCTTCTTCCTGGTTTAGTCTTGGGAGGGTGCAAGTGACCAGGAATTTATCCATTTCTTCCAGGTTTACTTGTTTATGTGCATAGAGTTGTTTGTAGTAATCTCTGATTATAGTTTGTATTTCTGTCGAATCAGTGGTGATATTTCTTTATCTTTTTTATTGCATCTATTTGATTCTTCTCCCTTTTCCTTTTTATTAATCTGGCTAGCAGTCTATTTTGTTGATCTTTGCAAAAAACCACCTCCTGGATTTATTGATTTTTTGAAGTGTTTTTTGTGTCTCCATCTCCTTCAGTTTTTCTCTGATCTTTGTTATTTCTTGTCTTCTGCTAGCTTTTGAATTTGCTCCTGTAACTCTTTCAATTTTGATGATAGAGTGTCAATTTTAGATCTTTCCTCGCTTCTCATGTGGGCATTTATTGCTATAAATTTCCCCCTAGACAGTGCTTTAAATGTTCCCAGATTCTCTGATACATTGTGTCTTCGATCTCATTAGTTTCAAAGAACATCTTTATTTCTGCCTTCATTTCATTGTTTATCCAGTCGACATTCAGGAGCCAATTGTTCAGTTTCCATAAAGAGGTGCAGTTCTGAGTTAGTTTCTTAATTCTGAGTTCTAGTTTGATTGCCTTGTGGTCTGAGAGACTGTTTGTTATGATTTCCATTCTTTTGCATTTGATGAGGAGTGATTTACTTCCAATTATGTGATCAATTTTAGAGTAGGTGCAATGCAGTGCTGAGAAGAATGTATATTTTGCGGATTTGGGGTAGAGATTTCTGTAGATGTCTATTAGGTTATCTTGGTCCAGATCTGAGTTTAAGTCCTGGATATCCTTGTTAATTTTCTGTCTCATTGATGTGTCTAATATTGACAGTGGAGTGTTAAAGTCTCCCACTATTATTGTGTGGGAGTCTAAGTCTCTTTGTAGGTCATTAAGAACTTGCTTTATGTATCTGGGTGCTCCTGTATTGGGTATGTGTATCATTAGGATATTTAGCTCTTCTTGTTGCATTGATCCTTTTACCATTATGTAATGCCCTTCTTTGTCTCTTTTGATCTTTGTTGGTTTAAAGTCCATTTTATCAGAGACTAGGA
Organism: Cheracebus regulus; assembly: GCA_963574635.1. Classification (NCBI taxonomy): domain Eukaryota; kingdom Metazoa; phylum Chordata; class Mammalia; order Primates; family Pitheciidae; genus Cheracebus; species Cheracebus regulus. The sequence continues at coordinate 53 of CAUYQU010053214.1, read as the reverse complement.
TTGCAACTCCTGCTTTTTTTTGCTCTCCATTTGCTTGATAAATCTTCCTCCAT
>CAUYQU010053211.1:0-72838 GCA_963574635.1 Cheracebus regulus | reverse complement strand
GCCTGGGCAATAAAACAAGAATCCCATTCTCTCTCCCTCTTTCTCTTCCTCTTTCTTTCTTTCATTCTTTTGCTGTGTCTTTCTTTCTCCTTTTCTCTCTTTTTCTAAAATCTCTTCCTCTTTTTTTCTCTTTCATTTTTTCTTTCTTTTGCAGTTTCTTTCTTTCTCCTTTTCTCTCTTTTTCTAAAATCTCTTCCTCTTCCTTTCTCTCTTTCATTAAAAAAGAAAAAAGAAAAAAAAAAAAAGAGATCAAGACCATCATGACCAACATGGTGAAACCTCATCTCTTCTAAAAATACAAAAATTATCTAGGCATGGTGGTATGTGCCTGTAATCCCAGCTACTCAGGAGGCTGAGGCTGAGGCAGGAGAATTGCTCAAACCTGGGAGTCAGAGGTTGCAGTGAGCCAAGATCATGCCACTGCACTCCAGCCTGGTGACAGAGCAAGACTCTGTCTCAAAAGAAGAAGAAGGAGAAGGAGAAGAGGAAGAAGGAGGAGGAAGAGTAAAAGGAAGAAGAGGAGGAGGAGGAAAGAAGAAGAAGAGGAAGATGAGGAAGAGGAAGAGGAAGAAGGAGAAGAAGAAAAGATAAGAAAGAAGATTATCTGACTATTCTAAATATATGTGCCTATGTGCATCCAACACAGGAGAACCAAGATTTGTAAAGTTCTACAAAGGGACATAGATTCCCACATAATAATAGTGGAAGACCTCACCACTCCACTGACAATATTAGGCAGATCATCAAGGTGGAAAATAAACAGATATTCAGGACCTAAACTCAGAATTGGACCAAATGGATCTGATAGACCTCTAGAGAAGAGAGGTCTCCACCAAAAACAAGAGGATATTTATTTCTCTCATTGCCACATAACACTCTAAAATTGACCACATAATTAGGCATAAAATGACCTTCAACAAATATGAAAGAACCAAAATCATACCAAAGTCACTCTCAGATCATAGCACAATAAAAGTGGAAGTCAACACAATTAAAATCGCTCACAACCATACAATTACATGGTAATTAAACAACATGCCTGTGAATGACATTTGGGTAGATAATGACATTAAGACAGAAATCAAGATGTTCTTTGAAAATAATGAGAACAAACATACAATATATCAGAATCTCTAGGATACAGCTAAGCCAGTGTTAAGAGAGAAATTCATAGCACTAAAATGCCCACATCAAAAAGTTAGAAAGATCTCAAATTAACAATCTAACTTAACAATTGAAAGAATTAGAGAATCAAAAACAAATCAAACCCAAAGCTAGCATAAAACAAAAAACAACAAAACTTAGAGCAGAACTGAAGGAAACTGAGACACACAAAAAAACTATTCAAAAGACCAATAAATCCAGGAGTTGTTTTTTTGAAAAAATTAATAAAACAGGCCATTAGCCAAATTAATTAAGAAAAAAGAGTGGGTTGGTGGATGATCTTGAGCCCTCAGGAACAAGATGACAGTTCTCAGGAGGCTGAGCGCCCTTTATGGTGCCCAAGGAGGCCTGGCTATGTTGCTGTGAACCCCAGTGGTCAGACCTGCTCAGATCTCAGCATTTCTTCAGGACTGAACTACCCAGGAATGGTGTAGAGTGCAGCACACTCACTTGTCACTGAGCCACCATTCTGGTTCCAAAGCTGCATCTCTCCACTGGACTAGTGAGAGGGTTGTCAGTGTTTTGCTCCTGAGTCCGCTTCTGGCTGCTTATTTGAATCCTTGCTCTGCGATGGACTACTCCCTGGCTGCAACCCTCACTCTTCATGGTCACTGGGGCTCTGGACAAGTTGTTACTGACTATGTTCATGGGGAGGCCTCGCATAAAGCTGCCAAGGCAGGGCTTTTGGCACTTGCAACTTTAACCTTTGCTGGGCTTTGCTATTTCAGCTATCATGATGTGAACATCTGCAAAGCTGTTGTGATGCTGTGGAAGCTCTGACCTTTTGGGGTTTTTGTTTGTTTTCTTTTTTTATTATTCTACTTTAAGTTCTGGAGTACATGTGCAGAACGTGCAAGTTTGTTACATAGGTATACACGTGCCATGGTGGTTTGCTGCATCCATTCCCTCATCATCTACGTTAGATATTTCTCCTAATGTTAGCCCTCCCCAATCTCCCCACCCCCTGCTATCCCTCTCCTAATACCCCCACCTCCAGACAGGCCCCAGTGTGTGATGTTCCCCTCCCTGTGTCCGTGTATTCTCGTTGTTCAACATCCACTTATGAGTGAGAAGATGTAGTGTTTGGTTTTCTGTTCTTGTGTCAGTTTGCTGGGAATGATGGTTTCCAGATTAATGCATGTCCCTGCAAAGGACATGAACTCATCGTTTTTTATGGTTGCATAGTATTCCATGGTGTATATGTGTCATATTTTCCTTGTCCAGTCTATCTTCGATGGGCATTTGGGTTGGTTGCAAATCTTTGCTATTGTAGACAGTGCTGCAGTGAACATATGTGTGCATGTGTCTTTATAATAGAACAATTTATAATCCTTTGGGTATATACCCAGTAATGGGATTACTGGGTCAAATGTTATTTCTATTTCTAGATCCTTGAGGAATTGCCACCCTGTCTTCAACAATGGTTGAACTAATTTACACTCCCACCAACAGTGTAAAAGTGTTCCTATTTCTCCACATCCTCTCCAGCATATGTTGTCTCCAGATATTTTAATGATTGCCATTCTAAATGGTGTGAGATGGTATTTGAATGTGGTATTGCCTAGGTTTTCCTCTAGGGTTTTTATAGTATTAGCTCTTATGTTTAAATCTTTAATCCATCTGGAGTTAATTTTTATATAAGGTGTAAGAAAGGAGTCCAGTTTCAGCTTTCTGCACATGGCAAGCCAGTTTTCCCAACACCATTTATTAACTAATTATAGGTTTAATCAAATAGAGATGCCTGCAGAGAAACAAATGTATGGTGCCTTTGGGATACCTTTAAGTACAACAAAAATGGTAAGAATAAGACGTAGCATTTATTGAACTTCTGCTAAGTGCTTAGCACTCTTCTAAATCTTTATGTGTATTTGTGTCTTCGTTCTCATAAAACTTTGAAAAGCAAGAGATAATTATACAAGGAAAACTCAGAGAGGGTAAGGAACTTGCCCAAATTAGTTAGTTGTGGAGTGAGAATTTCAACTTCAGCCAGTCTAACTCCAAATCCAAAGTGTTTTCCACTGTATACTTTGCATCTTGAAGTATATTGTAGGATAACTTTCTAAAACAGACAACTTAAGAACTTAAAAGAATTAATGAGATATAATGAAATTTACATACATTTTTCTACAGTGCTTTAAAAACACGTATTTGCAGAATGCAGGAATCCGTGCATCAATATTATATGTAAAAAACAATATTTCAGTAGAAGATTATTTATATTATAGTACATTTCTATATTTCAGTGCTATTAATCTATTAAAAATCATGAAGCTCTATTTTTATTGACATGAATATATGGTTATGAAACATTTAAATAGAAAGCAGATCACAAAACTATGCATAGGCCATATGATTTTGGTTTGAAAATAACTGTGAATGTACATATTTGTTTTGTTTATAGTATATTTAGGAAGATACCTACAATTTCTTTTAAGAAAATGACATGATATAAGTGTAATATTTTCTCATCTTGAACTTCTAAAATAACAAAGTTTTGTTTCACTTATTTGAACCTTGATTTTTTTATGCCTAGTGAGTGAGCAGCCCTATTCATTAGCAACAGATATTTATAGAGTATTGTATTAATACAGACTGGCCAAAAGTATGTGTGTGTGAGAATATCTGGGTGGATATGTGTGTGTGAATGTGTTTGTATTGAGACAGGGACAATACTTGTGAAAGGATAAATGTCCAAAGTTACCAGTGGGTTATGAGATGATGGGATATTTTAACTACTTTATATGCTTTGTAGTCTGTGAATTATTTGTTTTTAAAGCTATGCTTTGTTTTTTTAGCATAACGACTAAAAGCTATCTTATGTTGAAATTAGAATGTGTATGAAAGAAAGTGGGAGTTTTAAAATTATGCATTATCTTGTAGTGTTTGCACGTACACTAACAGATACCCTCTGAGGCAGAAGGTACAGATGTTAATGTCAAGGCTCAGAGAGAGGCTAAGTGACTTGTCTAAGCTTTAAGACTTAAGCTAATGACCTCACTTATTATTTTCAGATCTTAAAGATATTTCCATAAATATATGCTCTTAATTCAAATAATTTTATTTATATCATTTAGGACAACTTTAATAAGAAAACCACACTACTAATATTGGAAATATTTAGTAGATGTACTATTTTTTATTCCTATAAATTTTACTAACATTGTCAAATGACTTATTTTCTAGTGCAAGCTACCCACAGTAGAAGAATTTATGCAGTTAGCTGAGACAGCTTTTAATGATAAGGCAAGAATATTATTCACCTCATCTTTTCATCATACATTCTAAAAGGACATAATTAGACTTTCTGGTCAGACTTCCTTAATTACTTTTTAGAAAGACTAGTGAGTATGTGTAAAGGTGTTAATAACTCTGAACAATTTCACAAGTACAGATGCTCCTCAACTTACCATGGAGTTACCATGGAGTTACAATGGATAAACTGATGGTAAGTTGAAAATATTCTAAGTCAAAAATGCGTTTAACACACCTAACCTTCAAAACATTGTAGCTTAACCTAGCCTTCCTTAAACGCGTACTCAGAACACTTACATTAGCCTACAGTTGGATAAAGTCATCTAACGCAAAGCCTATTTTATAATAATAATACCTCATGTAATTTATTAAATACTGTAATAAAAGTAAAAAACAGAATGATTGTGTGGGTATTCAAAGCACAGTTTCTACTGAATGCATGTCACTTTCACACTACCATAAAGTCAAAACATAAGTTGGGGACTGTCAGTAACACTAAAAACTATATATTCACATATGATGTTTACTTTTTTGGAATTTTAAAAGATATAGGATAAAAATTACAAGAATGATCATCTTACTCTTCTTCTTAATTTGAAAATGAAATTTAAATGGGAGTCATTTTTTATTCCCTCTATGCTGTGAGCATTTATCAAGGTGAAGAACGTATGTCTCTATCTAGCCAAGCACAGTACCTACCATATAGTAGTTGCTTAGTAAATAACTAGCATTTCATGAGTAAGGATGGGGAATCAATATGAAGTGTTATATATATGAGAGCCCCTTAATTCAGTTTGTTGTAATTTTTTTGAGAGAGAGATTGAGATGTAAAATGTTCATTTTACCTAATTTTTAAACAATAAATATGAAATGAATGCATTAATAAATTGAAACAAAACATGAAATTATTTATCAACATTGTTTACAAACTTGAACATTTAAGCTTTAACAATTACAAACATGTCAGAATTGATATAAAAGGTAACTTATTGATTACCTACATTATAAGGAAGCAGACCAAATTACTTGAGAGAGGATCAGAGTCTCAGTTTTAACAAAAAAAAAATTAATGGGGAATGTGGCTTTTTATTTTATAGTAATGAAATTATTTCATGGCATTTCAAAATGTCAAAGCTAAAAACTTTTAGAGCTTTTACATTTTTTGAGTCTCTGAAATAAGGTTGCTTTGTTTCAAAAGCCAAGTGAAGTTAAATTAGAATGTGGAGGACATATAATAATGCACACCCTTTATATTTGGTGCATTTAATATAGTTTTTGACAATGATCAATATATTTTTCCTAACATAATTAATCTCATCATTTGGGTGCTACATTGCATTTGTGGGTGCTAATTCCAGTATCACAATCAGGACAATTTACTTTTATTTCTTTATTAGGTATTCATGTGATGGAAAACTACTGACTCATTAGCTAATATTCCCTCTTATTGTTTTTAGATCTTAAAGGTATTTCCATAAATATATTCTCTTAATTCAAATAATTTCATTTACATCTATTTTAGACAACTTTAATAAGAAAACCATACTAGGAAAATTGAAAGTATTTTGTACTTACACTATTGTTTTTATCCCTGCAAATTTTAGTAACATTATTTTCAAATCAATTATTTTCTAGTGTAAGCTACCCACAGTCGAAGAATGTATGCAATTAGCTGAGACAGCCCATGCAGATGACAATATCTTTGAAACTGTAAAATATTACTTGTTAAGTCAAGAACCTGAAAAAGCCCTTCCTATTGGTATTAGCTTTGTTAAAGGTAAGTTTTTAGTTGGTAGTATAATTTAAAATATACTCATTTATTTGATCTTTGTATTCATATTAGTGATTGTTTTACTTCATTTTTGCATTGCTTTAAATACCTGAGGCTGGATAATTTATAAAGAAAATAGATTTATTAGCTCATGGTTCTGCAGGCTGTGCAGGAAGCATGACACTGCCATCAGCTCAGCTTCTGGTGAGGCCTCAGGAAGCTTTTAGTCATGGCAGAAGGTGATACATGAGCAAGCATATCACTTGGTGAGAGCAGCAGCAGAGAGAAGGGAGGAAGCAAGAGAAAGAGAGATAGGGTGGGAGGTGCCACACTCTTAAACAACCAGATCTTGTGTGGACTCAGAACAAGAACTCACTCACTCATCACCAAGGGGATTGCACTAAGAAACTCATGAGGAATCCACCTCCATAATCCAAATGCCTCCTCATTCCAACACTGGGGATTACATTTCAACATGAGCTCTGGAGAGGACAGACATCCAAACTACATCAATCATCAGCCTTAAAACCAAGAACTAGTCATCCTAAATAAAAAGGAGAGTGATACTGATGTGAAATATGGCATCTCTTCCAATTTTATGGTATGGGTTCCTGAGAGAGGATGAGTAGGAAAATACTTGTGATCTAGAAGATAAAAAGGTAGGTGGGACTGACTGACAGAAAATTAATTATATTAGTTAAAAAATGGAGGAATAAATTTTGAAACTGTTATTTAATGAATCTTTCATCTGGTTTTATTTTTCCAGAATACATCAGTAGTTCAGACTGGACTTTGGATACCATATACCCTGTTCTTGACTTATTGAGCTATATTCGTACTGAAAAATTACTCTCACATACATATACTGAGTGAGTACTTTCCTGCAAAATGTATAAGTAAATCTTTGTGATATTTTAAAGTGGCTTCATTGTTTTTGGTATTCAGATGAAGAAATAGGATTATCTTGGACAGGTAGCTACACTTGTAGAAAAATTATATTTTTATTTGTTATAATTTTAAGAAAAAATGTAGAGGTCAACTTGAAACAATATGAAATATTACTGGCCCCATTTAATAATATTAGGTACATGTATGTTTGTATATATATGTACACACACATACACACCTGGTTTAAATAAACCAGGTTCGAAGCTTTGGACATCAAGTCCTTAAGAAACTCATGGTCATGTTTATTAAACATCCGTTGTGTGCAAAGCATCATACTGGGCTTGGGGGAAGAAAGTAAAAGTGCTAGAAAGTAGAAAATAGACACCATCCCTGGATTTAAGTACCATTTAAAGACATTGTTATCTATATAACTAAAGCCTTCAGAGACTCTTGTACAATTTACAAAAGAGGCTTTGGGCTCTTTTTGTTTTAAAGCCTATATGGAAAAAATGATGCAGCATCCTGGGAAACTAGCTAATTTCCTTAGCAAGAACTGGAGAAGACATTCTTTACCCTTTCCTAGAGTCTACACAGTATTCCAGGAATCCCTCCATCTGACCAAAGGAGTTAATTAGGGATAAATTACATAAAGAAACAGCTGGGAAATAGAAAAAAACAAGCAGGCAAGAGTTAAATACTATTTAAAGACTCTAATTTTACATTATAATTGATTATATAGCATAAATGTCTGACTAGGAATTAGGAACTGATGAATAAATCATTTTTCTCGAGTTTAGAAAATTTTCTAAACATATATTGCTATAAATGTCACCTTTTAGAATATAGAGATACAAGTACATGAACTGTGTGTCAGAGTAATGATCTATGCTTCAAATCGTGGAACTTACAGAAATAAATATACTCTCTTTTAGAGCTCGAAATGAGTTGCTAATACTATGTGGTTACATTGGTGCATTATTGGCTATCAGAAGGCAGTACCAAAGCATTGTTCCAGCACTTTATGAGTACACAAGGTAAAAAAGGTTTTTTTCTTTCATCATGACATTAGAGCAGTTTCTTTCACTAAGATGGATAGTCTCTAAGTGGATTATAGAAAGTATCAAATATATTATTACAAGTATCATATATTTACTCAGCATGTGTTTTATAATAAAGCAGCACATAAATTAGGGATGCATTAGGCTGTAAATAATAAAAATTCTATTACTAGCTTAAACTCCTAGGGTTTATTGGTCTTTCATATCAAGACACTTGAGATTAGCATTCTAGGGTTGTTACTCCTGTGCAGTGATTTCATCAATGATCTGACACTCCCTTCTTTCCACTCTGACATTTTTGGATTATTTCCTCTTGCTGAGTATCCACGGTTACAACATAGTTGCTAGCCCTCCATGAAATACAACTACATGCTAAGAAGGAAAGAGAGCTAAGAGTGAAAGACAAAGAGAGCACAAGGGACTTTTCCTGGCAAGACTATGTTATTCAGGAAGGAAAGTCCTCCTTAGGGTTTTATGCTCACATCTCACTAAAAGAAAATAGGAAACTGGATGTTTTAGCTTTTCAATCTCTACAGTAGAAAAAGCAAAGTAAAGGGAGTTTTTGAGTAGCCTTACTATTTTAATATTTTATATTCAGTGATAACCTATTAGCCATACTCCCACATTTTCTAACAACTTGTTTAACTTCAGCCCTTGTACTTAAAACTTCTTATACTATAAAATAAATTCACAGTGCCTTCCATAAAAACCTACTTCCAAGTCTAGTAGTTAGCTATGTGGCTTAGTAGGTGACCATTCTAACAATGCAGAGATCTGTGGTTAAGCAGTTTTTCTGAGTTCATATGTGGCAGGGGATTCTGAGAGAAACAGGCTTTCTCATTCCTAACTTCTCCCTATCGTGAAGGTGAAACATTAGCTGTCACCTAGTGAAAATAAGGAATAATATGGAATTAATACTATCAGCATGCTTAGGGAAAAATCTCTTTCTACATAGGTAGCATAACCAAAATTGGAAAGATCATTTAACAATATTAAAAGATATAGGAGCAATAGGATATATCACATCGAAGTAAAATAGTGTTTAATGAAGTATGTTCAGCTATATATAGTAATAAAAGTAAAGAGAAAAATTCTTAATTAAGCATTAAATTAATATCAAAAAGAAAAAGAATGGTTTTTATTTGCAAGGGAAGAGACACTTGAGAGAATGTGACTAAGTTTAGGGAATGTGTTAGCTTAGAAAGAGAAATTAATAATTTCCTAATATTAAAGAATTTATCTTCTCTGACAATTCCATCTTTGTTTTCTTGATGCTTATGGTTATTTTCCTAACCCACTAAATATATGATTCCCTAAAGTTTCATTCTCTCCTCCTCTGCTTTCCTTTTTCCTCCTTTCCATCCCACTCTACTCCTGCGGCTTCACACCCTCTCTTCTCCTTTCTAATCTGCGTCCTTCAGAAACCTCAGCACTTTTTAGCTTCACCTGTCACCTCTATGGAGGTCACTCAGTGTTTTATATTCAGGCATAGCCTACTCTTCAAGCTCCTACGTGTATATTCAACAGTTTGCTAAACTCCAGCCTGAAAGTCGGTATGCTCAGAATTCAAATCATCTTCTCAAATCTACTCCGCCTGTGTTCTCTTTCTGTCATTCAAGATTAAATGATCAGGGTCATGGTTAAGTGTTCTCTCTCACTGTGGCATCAGTTGACTTGTCCAACCATTCTCCATAAATTATGCATATTCATCTACTCACTCAGTTACTCATCCACCCAATGTTTACTGAATAGCTTTGACTTGCCAGGAACTCTGCTAAATATTCAGATGAGCATGTATATGCATATACTAGAAAATATTCTATATGTTATATATAATGTATAATCTCTGTATACAGAAATATATAAATCTAAAATCCAATTTAATGTTTGCTTTTTCTGATATCTTAGTTTTGGTATCATATGTTAATTTCTTTTTCACACATTCAGTCAGCTATTAAAACGTCGGAAGGTGTCAGTACCTTTAAAAATTGAATGTCTTTCTGAGGAATTGGATGCATGGAGAGCTTGTACACAGTCCACCAACAGGTGAGTAAATATGAGATAGAACTTGGAATGCAGAAGGTATTTGATGTTATACACAAACTTGTTGGAAGTATGTATGGTCTCATTATTAATTTTAGCAAATAATGAATCTTGATTTGGTTTGACATATATACAGCAATAATTTACAATGCCATCCTTTTCTGCCATTTAGTCCTTTGTTTGACTATAAATTAAGTCTAAAGGTGATTTGCCTCCATCAATAAAGGGGAACTAAATAATCATCAGGGATAATTTCTAATCTAAACATCAAAAATTCTATAATTCTACAAAATGAAATTTTGACATCTGTTGAAAATATAGATCATTAGAAGATTCTCCGTATACACCCCCTTCTGACTCACAAAGAATGGTTTATGCAACTTTATTAAAGAGACTAAAAGAAGAGTCACTGAAAGGAATTATTGGACCAGATTACGTGACTGGATCAAATCTTCCAAGTCATTCTGATATTCACATTTCTTGTCTTACGGGATTAAAAATCCAGGTAAAGCCTAATGTCAGGCATAATAGGTGTATTCCACCATTTTCATTTGTTTACTTTTTGAAATGTTATCTTAAAATAAGCCTAATTTGGGTAAAAGTAGATAATTTAGGACTGGGGCCCAGTAAGAAAATATTACCTGTAGTGCTTCCATAGTTAGTGCAAGTGACCTCTTTCCACTTAAAATAAATTCAGATACAATCATTGTACTGACTCTTACCATAGAAGCAATTCATTTAATAAGCATACTTAGTAACAAATGATATGTATACTTTGTAACAACCATGTTTGAAAATACATATAGGTAATATCCTGAGGGAAGTAAATAAGGAAGACAAAGCAACAGTCAACAACAGATGATTGTATCACAGTAGATTACATTAACTTGCTAGTCACCATCTGTGATGAATAAATACAAAGCAATTTAAAACTGAGAGATGTATATTATATTGTTACTATAATGTGCATGTTCTTATGTTGAGTTACTGACCTTTTCAGCAATTAAAAATTATTGGAATCAATCATGAGGGATGTCTAATTGCCAAGGATTAGACAACAAATGTACAATCAAATTAATGATGATGAATGATGCCAGAGCCTCCCAATAGGACCTAGGGTTGCCATTATCTCTAAGAAATAGAGAAATCTTTATCATCTTAGAGCCAGGACTAGTTGTAGGTGTCTCCATTAACAAAGCCAAATCCCCTGCAATGCAGATTGAGACTATGGATTAGACTAAAACATGCCCACCTCCCAAAAATATACACATCTTACTGAACAGATTCTTATGTATTTCTAATGTAATGTGAAAAGTTACATTACTATAATGTTTACATGCTAGGCCAATGAAGAAGGTAGGTTTTGGCATAGCCACCCAAAATAAATGAAATAGCTGGATACTGATATAAACCCTAACTATAGCTTAGCTTGCCACTGTAAGCTAGTTAAGTCTCAAAACATAACCAGTATGTTCCAAAAGACAGGTCACATAGTTATATATACCTTTATTATCCATGTATGTTCAGAGATAAAGAACCAAATCCGGAAATTCAATAACTTTTAGTTAAGAACAAAAAATCTTATGAAATTTTGGGATATGTCATCAGTGCCATTCTCTGCCCTTTGTATACCATTTCTAGTACTTGATACCTTCATGTTTCTTTTCTTCATCTGACCTTGACCTAAAAGATACCATCAACCTCTTTGTAGCCAAACCTACATCCAGGAAAAGATCTACTAATTATCTCATATACACTGAGGCCCACATGACTGGTATAGATGGAGTCCTGTCCTGCCAGGATATTTCTATTTCAACAGAAAGTTGATATGTTTGGGTTGTAATGGTGAAATTTCCAGTATCTACTAACAGGAACCTGTCTACTCTACCTAGTCCTATGATGGGCTTTCCGTTTTCAGAAATAATTTGCTAACAACAAGTTGTATCATTTGAAATCAGACCCAGAACTCAACAGCTTTAGTACCTAATTAAGAAAACAAAATTTGTTTTGTATTTTGTGTTTTTGAAATTATGCTTTTCCTTCTCAGAGCTAGGTAATATAGATTGAAAGTGTTTCACATTTAGTTCTTTATAACTACCCTGGCATATATCATAAATGATGGAACTGAGTTACAAATAAGCTGGAAAATCACCTGACTGATCATATTTTAAGTTATACATACAACATAAAACAACATTCTTCACCTTCTGGAGAGCACGTTTAAAGTTTCTGACTTAAATAATTACCCCAGCTGTATTGACCTAGGCTACATGATTAAAATATTGAAATACATTTAAGCCTGCTACTAGGCATATATGCTTTTATAGAATAAGTAAACTTTGTGGCAATTACTAGATTAACAAAACGTATTTGTCATTGGCAGTACTATTGTATTTAAAGAGTTTGAATTAAAAACAATTCTATTTTGACTGATATGAGGGTATAATGCAATGTTAAGACATTTAAAAATGTTTTTATATTTTGTTGCAGTTCAAAAAAACTAATTTTCTCATATTCTTAAATTTTTATTAGCATTGCCTAAATATGATGTGTTTTTTTAATTGCAGTGATTCTCTTTTTGAAAGTTTAAAAATACTTTGCAAATTTGTAATCTCATCTTCTCTTTCTTCAACTCTTACTGTGTGCAGGGCCCTGTATTCTTTCTTGAAGATGGAAAATCTACTATCTCCTTGAATGATGCTTTAATGTGGGCAAAGGTGAATCCATTCTCACCTTTAGGGACTGGAATACGACTCAATCCATTCTGATAGAAGATATTTTTTCCAGCTTAATATTTTTTTTTTTAAAGAAAAACTTTCATGGCTTAATATTACCTTAATCTTTGTTGTTCAAGCACCAGAGGTTGGGAGGAGGATTGCAGGTTGGGAGATGCGGGAAATAACAGTCAATTTTATCCATTCACTTCAAAAATTAGAATATGTGTGTAACTTAAAGAAAAAATAAATGCCTCCTTTATAAATAGTAATAGCTATGTTTGGGAAGGAGGACACACTTAAATTATAAAGGACTGAATAAAAAGCATATAAAAGTTTCACACAGCATAAAAGGTACCAAAATATTATATTGTTGAAATACTGAAACATATTAAATTGTGCAACACCTAGAATAGTGCTAGACATACATTACATACTTAATGGATATTTGAATGAATATCTTGAAATGTCAAAATATAAGGTGTACGCAGTGATCATCAACTTAAACTTATGTTCTCCTTTATAAAATGCATGGTAAACTACTAATGTTACCTATTTAATAAAAGTTTTCAATTATAAGTTTAGTAAATATTAATAAATGGATACACAGTCAAAATACATTTTTTTTAAAAAAAGAAAACATTACTAGTTTTTTAATCTGAAGTTTAACTGTTCAATTTTAAAGGTGACAGTTATATAGGCATGAAAAGAATTTGGGGTTAAAAATCACAAAATGCAGTCGACTATATATATGAAAACTTGCATTAGGCGATGAAGTGACTATTTTAAGAGTTATGGCATGCATGGACATTAGTTTTGATTCATCCATATAATTACACAGTATACTCTAGTCAATTTATGTTAACTTTATTTAAAACACAATTTATCTGACCGAGTGCAGTGGCTCACGCCTGTAATCCCAGCACTTTGGGAGGCCAAGGCTGGAGGATCACCTGACGTCAGGAGGTCGAAACCAGCCTGGCCAACATGGTGAAACCCTATCTCTCTGTCTCTACTAAAAATACAAAAATTAGCTGGATGTGGTGGCAGGCACCTGCAATCCCAGCCACTCAACAGGCTGAGACAGGAGAATCGCTTGAACCTGGGAGGCAGAAGTTTCTGTGGGCTGAGATCATGCCACTGCACTCCAGCCTGGGCAATAAAGAGCAAAACTCTGTTTAAAAAAAAAAAAAAAAAACACACACACACACACACACACACAATTTATTTGATGAAAGTTAGTTTTAAATAAATATTTGTAAACAGATACTGGTTGAATTTTTGGATATGTCAATTTAACTTTTAACATGTTTTTTAAAGTGCAAAGATATGAAAAGGCTGATATGTGACTACATATATTTCAGTTGGACTAGAATTCTGACTTTGAAACTTATTAAATTAATGCATACTAAAAGAACTTTGATACTCAAGTTGTTTTACAAGATTTGTAACATAAATGTTTTTGTCTGACTAAAGGGTAATCTCATATAATTAGAATATTTGTGGCTTTTATTATCTTTAAACTTGTTGCATTTAAAATATTTTTAAAACCTTAACGAAACTTCTTAAAACTGGAAAAATATATATATTATGTATCTATGTGTCATATTGATCACATAGACCACTTCTGATTCCTCAAAAAGACATTACAAGCTTAAAGTCCATTTTATAAAAAACAATAATAAATATTATAGAAGAGAATATATGCAACTCAGAGATGCAATGGATAATAAAAAGAGTAGCTGAGTAGTATTTTTATAAACTCTTAGTAATATCCTAACTTAAATTTTTCTCAGATGAGGAGGATTATTAACTGGCACCTAAGTACTAAAAACCCCTCACTTAAAAATGGCCGTCTCAATCCTACTGTCATTCTTTTAATTTTATTTTAAAATAAATAAATAAGCCTATCTTTTTTGTGCTTAAATACTTCAAAGGATATCATTAAGTATATAAACAATCATTACTCTCTTCTGTATTTTTAATGAATATAGGAATATAATATTTTTATGTATAAAAGATGAAAAAAACATTTGCAAGTCTTTAAACACATAAATACAATAGAAGAGCAACCCAATTTCTGTCTGAAATCTAAATTGGGTTGATTTGACCATCATTCTACCATCTTCGAGTTCTACAATGTCTGTATCTTATTAATTATAAATATTAGTTTTTCATAGAATTGTCATTTGAATCTGTCAATCTGTATACATTGTGCCTTAATATGAAAAACAAATTTTTTAATTTATAAAAGTATTTTATTAGATTTCATATGCATGAAACCCAAGCAAATAATATGAATTTATTTTACTATTTGAAAATGTTCATATTACCAATAATGTGGACAAATTACTTTGCAGGTTTAAATATGCCTCTATAAAGGAAGAGTCTCATTAGACTGATTTTTAAAGCATTGGGAAAATATTTTGCCTGTAAAAGTTAGCAGTTACCAGGTGGTTCACAAAATTACATCATCAAAATAGTTACATCTTGTGAAAATATATGATTTTAATGTCAATAAAATGAAATATATATATGTATATATATGCACATGTATATATGAAATATGTGTATGTATGTGTGTGTGTATATATATATATTTCTATGAAATTGTCCAGATGTTCAAGAACATGATTGTATTACAGCAATGACAATGACTGTATTTTGTTATCCTTATAACATTTATACCCTTTTGGTTTTAAGTCAAAAGGTATTCTGAATATAGCAAAAGCCTCACAAATTATTTGTAAAATTTAGTGATTCATATTTAGTATATCAGCAATATAGAAGACATCTTTATAGTCAACTCTTAATAAATATTTATTGTACCAAATCTTTAAGATATCTGTACCTAAATGAAATAATGTACTTTCATGCTAAAATTATTTATCATGTCTGTGCTATAATTTGGCATGTCATTATCTAGATTTATATGTATGTATGTATTTCAGGTCCTTTAAATTTTAAGAAATATTACTGTTACATTTTGATATGACATAGTTACTTGCTAAGATGAGCAGTCATCTGTTTTCCCAAAATGCCATTGAAAGACCAGTGTTTCTCCATAAATGCTTAGATCAGAGTCATCAGAGGTGTGAAAAGGCTAAGCTGTCTGAGTTGTTACCCTACACAGTAACCTAGGAAAATCACTTCTTTGAATTGTTCCAGAGGCTGATTCTTCACTTTAGAAACACTCACTACAATATACCCCAAAATTAGTATAAAATGGAGAAAGTGCTTACTAATACAAATGCTATGTCATAGTAGCTTCTATTCCCATAAGCATTCTTTCTATTGAAAAGGTTAATTCATATAGCAGCCACTATAGCTCCTAGAAAATGTCATCGCTTCCTTCTGTCAAAGATTCTTTTTGAAGTAAATGGTTTTTTGAAGATATGCCTGTAGTGTTGGTTTCTATACACAACTCATCCTCAAGAAGCTCTTGACCACTTTGACCATCCTTGCTATCTTCATTTACGTAATCACTGTGTAATGAAGCCCACAAACTATTTCATATTTTCCACAGTCTCTATAAGTTCCACAGAATTCTTGGGCACTTACCATAGTCAGGTCATGAGTGTTTAGCTTTTTCAGGAGATTGAACACAGGACCAAGGGGACAAAGAAACTTATTATTTGACCCTTTACCCAAAATTATAATAATAATTCAGAATAAAATTTAATAAATGTTATGTGTAAATATATAATAGATAAAGCAGTAGCTTTTAATTTCTAGCAAGGAAAACATATTAAAAAGTAGATTCACCATTCCTACAAAATTA
Source organism: Cheracebus regulus (assembly GCA_963574635.1). Classification (NCBI taxonomy): domain Eukaryota; kingdom Metazoa; phylum Chordata; class Mammalia; order Primates; family Pitheciidae; genus Cheracebus; species Cheracebus regulus. The sequence continues at coordinate 56,167 of CAUYQU010053211.1, read as the reverse complement.
GGAGAAAGAACTCTTACTCATCATGGTGAATTGTGTTTATACCTTTTAAATTATTTTTTCTCATTCTGCATTAATTTATTTGATTTTGTATTTTCAACAGTGCCTGGCATAGATGCTGAATAAACAAACTGAATGGAAAAGAAATGTTCTTTAACACAATTATGGAAAAGGCACCACTCTAATTTATTTATTATTGAAATACACCCAAGACTAGGTGCTTCTGTTTCTTTAGTATGGCGAGAGATGGTGGTGTCACTTCTTCAAAGCCATTTGACAGGTGCTTTTCAAGGTTTCTTTTCCATGTTTCTGATAGGTTTCATAACAGTCATGAGAATGAGCTTGCTTCACATGTATTTCTTTATGTGAATTCCCACCATTACCTATATTTGCTGGGACATTTAAATAAAATTAAAATCAATTCGTGGTTATTAAATATTTATACAAGCATCAGCATACCTAATATATCAAATATATGCAGAATCATTGGCAACAGGTCAAACACAGTTAATCTAAATGCCTGGTAAACAAGAATATTTAAATCATGCATTATAGTACTCATGGATAAAAAAAAATCTGAATGTCAGCCACTTCCAAAAGTCATCAGCCATGCCTAAAAATATCCAGGGCTTATTTTGGTGCATCTGATACTGAAAATGACTCAACTATTCTTAGATATTGCTTCAGAAAGCAGCTGAGGCAACAGTGGCACAATTTTGTATTTAGATTTGACAAATGTCCATGATTCATAACACAGTTTATGGAACTCTGATTACACGGAGGCATTCCAGCTAGCCACGCAGACTCTTTAGGTCACTCAGTTCTAATGGGAGGGGCCAGTGGCAACTAGGACATCTATATTCCTGGTGGCCCATAATTTTTCTAGATACTAAATTTGGGTAAACAAGTAGAGAACCTGAGTGTTATCAAAAGAAAAAAACAAAGGTAACAACCTACCTTACAATTAATTTTGGCCACCCTATTTGATAATTAGAAGATCTTCGGGTGAAGAGCCTATGATTTCAGTGTCATTATATGCAATCTTAAATAGTAAAATCAAGTTAAGTTCCTACAGCCTAGTGTTTTTTTCATCTCCTCCTTCCATTGACTATCAAACTGTCGTACTGACCTAAACTATTCACTCTACTACCCTCTTATCAGAAACTGAAATGAAGTCCCTTGAACAAATTTAGAAAAAAATACTTAACATTTAATAGTTCTCATCCATATAATTACCAAAGCTGAATTCACATCATTCATTCATTTACTGTGTGCCTAGATTAAGAGAATGCGAGTCATATCTGGAATAGGATTGAGACAAGTGAAAAAATAAATGTATGTTCACTTTCCCATCCTGATCTACCTTGTCCACTGAAGGCTTCCATAAACCTATCTCCTTTTCCAAGGAGAGTAAGACCATTGAGGTGAAAGCAAACCATAAAAGTGTATCTAGAGAATCATAAAAAAGAGCAGTACAGAATAAAATGGGAGTAGTTATTTATGGCAGTTTATACATTATTAAAATTGTAAAAGCAAAAATTCATTTTACTTGAATTCCTGATCTGAAGCAATGATAGCATGCAGTTTTTCTAAAAACTCATATGTGAACCTTAAAGATTTTCAAAAAAAGGTAACAGAAATGGGAAATAGTCTTTAGCAATTCAAATATCAACAGGCATCAGTTTTTGTCTCTGGCCTATTTGCATCTCCTTCTTACACAGGAAGGAAGCCATGCTGTGATTCATGACTACTCCTTTCTGCCTTTTCATTGCAGGTCCCAAAGCAGGTGGGCATGCTCTTTCCCTTCCCCAGTGAAATTCAATTAATCATAAGGGGAACAAGGCAAGCATACATTTCTAATAAGGAAAACATATTAAAAAGTAGATTCATCGTTCATACAAAATTGTGAGAAAGAACTCTACTCATCATGGTGAATTATTATAAAAACAAAATTCACCTGCAGTTTTCTTTCCATACCTCCTGATCCCCTCTGCCCATTCTCACCCCACTGCCCTGGCTTCACCTCCCTCCCTGCTGGAACTTTCACCACAAATGTCACCAACAGAAGGTTGAGGCAGGTTGAAGGAGAGGCTGTATTCCTAGAATCAAAAGGTGAAACTATGGATGCATTTTACTCATTGAAACATTGCTATCCACTTCCATTGGATTCTATTGTGTTTACTATACCTCAGGTAAATGAAGAGTTAAAGAGAATTTGATGGGCTGGCCCGATGCTTGGACATTTTAAAAGTGTGCTCTAAGCAACACTAGTTCTACAAGGCCATTAAGCAAAGCAAAACTAAACAGTGATGTGGGATCAAACAGTTTGGAAAACACTTCATTCTGCTCCTCTCCCATTAGTATTTACAATGCATATTAGCATATTAAAGGTTCTGAGAAATCATACTTTTTTTTTTTTAAAGAAACATTGGCACTGCTCTCAAGACTCCATGTAAACAAAGAACTTTTATCCCCAGTGAAATCCCTCAACACTTCAGGAAACATAATCTATAGCAGAGGTCCACAGACATTTTCTGTAAAGGGCTGGAGAGTAAATATTTTAAGCTTTGTGGTAGGGTTGCCAGATAAAATATAGGACACCTAGTTAAATTTGAATTTCAGATGAATAATGAATAATTTTTAGTAAAAATATCTCCTAAATATGTCCTCAAAGGTATTTGTTGCATTGCTCTGTGTTTTTATTTGCTAAATCTGGCAACTCAGCTTTCTAGGCTATACTGTCTCTTTGGCAACTACTTAACCCTACTGTTGTAGGGTCAAAGCAGCCAGAAGCAAGGCATATAATGAGCAGGAATGGCTATGTCCCTATCATTTATGAGTATGGGAACTTGAATTTCATAGCATTTTTTTTGGTCAGGAATTACCATTTTTATTTATATTTATATATTTTTTTTTTTTTTGAGAAGGAATTTCAACTCATGTTGCCCAGGCTGGAGTACAATGGCCCCGATCTTGGCTCACTGCAACATCCGCCTCCCGGGTTCAAGCAATTCTCCTGCCTCAGCCTCTCGAGTAGCTGAAATTACAGGCTTCTACCACCACACCTGGCTAATTTTTTGTATTTTTAGTAGAGATGGGTTTTCACCATGTTGGCCAGGCTGGTCTCGATCTCCTGACCTCAGGTGATCTGCCCACCTCAGCCTCCTGAAGTGCTGGGATTACAGGCATGAGCCACTGTACCCGACTTGATATATCTTTTTTTAACCATTAAATCCTAGCACTTTGGGAGGCCAAGGTGGGCAGATCGCCTGAGCTCAGGAGTTTGAGACCAGCTTGGACAACACAGTGAAACCCTATCTCTACTAAAATACAAAAAGGTAACCAGGCATGCCAGCATGCCCCTGTAGTCCCAGTTACTTGGGAGGCTGAGGCAGGAGAATCGCTTGAACCCGGGAAGTGGTGGTTGCAGTGAGCCGAGATCACTACACTGAACTCCAGCCTGGGCAACAGAGCAAGACTCTGTCTCAAAAAAAAAAAATGTAAAAACTGCTTTTAACTTTTGGACTACACAAAAACAGGCAACAGGCTTAATTTGGACCGTGGGCTACAGTTTGCTGTAATGTAAATGCTTTATAAATTAACAGGGTTTAATCAAGTGACTTTTTGTAATACAACTGATTGAGAAGTCTAGGTATGCAAGTATCTATATCTGTCTCAGGACTGACTGACTCATCTTCCAGCTACTGAAGAACTGAGCTTTGAACTCTAATGAGCCTGACATGTTTCAGACCCACCTATTTAAGCATAAATCAGAACTCAAATGGATCTAATAGCAGCAGGTTAGGGAGGGATCGTGGGCTTAGCAGACCACATGCTCCCTTCATGTACCAAAAATAACTGCATACCAATATCATTGAGAGTGTAGGACTGAATGTTGACACCAACATTTTAACCGTTTAACTTTTTTTAAAAATTTTAATTGAACAAAGTCAAGCAAAAAAAAAAAAATCCATTTTAAGAAGCCAAGAGTTAACACTTACGTAAAACAGGGGCAACTCTTCCCTTTGAAACCTTTGAATGATATCTGTGCCCAGAGGCTTGGGCAGGAAGGTGACTGAGAGTCGCTTCTCCCACTGTTGGTTTCACATCAAACCGTTCTATAAAATATGAACACAAAAGTTATTTCTTAAAAAGCCATAATGTCCATTGTCAAAACAAGATGCCATAATTTTTAAATTAGGTAAATTATTTAAATATGTTTATCATATTTCTTAGTGTGAATACATAGGTTAATAATTCCTCCCCACATTGCTCACAATACATTTAATACACAAAATAGTTGCTTTAAAGGTAATATGTTTATGCTCCCATTAGTCTTTGGTAAGTTTTTATTCAATTATAATGCATATACAAAAAGGTAAACAAACAATAAGTGTAATTCACTCCAGTGAATTTTTGGAGTGAATACACCTAGGGTACCATCATCCAGATCAAGAAATGATGTATTACCAGTACCCCAAAGCCCCATCATGTCTTTCCAAGACAGCATCCTAAAAGGCAAATGCTATTCTGACTTCTGTCATCATAGGTTTTACCTATTTTTATATTTGGTAAAATCATACAGTATCTATTTCATTTTGCAAACATTTTATACTATAAAAATTGTGAACTAAAATTATTTCCATGTTTCCTATATTTCTTAACTAATCCTGTAAACTGAAATACTTGAGCAATTTCCTTATGCTTCTCAAGATGACTTCCTCCTCTGCAGCTCATCCTTCACTGAGGCTTGAAGAAGTTTCTAAGGTAATTCCTACTCACCAGTCAAGCTCTATTGACACTAAACACAACTCTGGTCAGCAGCATTCCCAGAACTATAGTTATCACAATTAATTACTTTGGCCACAAATGAGAAACGTTTAAAATCAGCAGTCTCAGGAATCAAGACTGGGGAAAGAATACTGTATTCAAGAATTGGAAGAGTTGAGCTGATCTGTGGCTAAGGAGAAAATGTGTTCAAAAGACAACAGAGATACAGATTAGTGTTCTGCAAAGATAGACTTTTAAACAGAAAAGTGAAGATAATGATGTCTGATTTGTGGTGTTAAAATATAACTGAGCAGAACTAACATGCTAGACAAGAAAACAACTGAAGGGAGGCGAAGGGTGGCAGGGAGGGATCAGTGGCACAGTGTTCTAAGGTCCTTGTAGTTTCAGGAAGAGAGTAAAGATATGTAGACTGAGGTAAATATGCATACTAAAATTTACAGATTAGCACTAAAAAGAGTAGAGATTTAAAATGTTCAAACTTAGTGAGAAACAATTATTTTGTCCAAAAGAAGAAAAGATAGATAAGATGAAAACAAGAAACAGAAAAAGAAAAAAAACTTCAAAATAGTATGTTAGATGTGAATACATATATAACAATGGGCAGTATTAATATATTCATAATAAAACGCTGTAAATGAAACAGCAACAGAAAACTTCATAGAAGAACAAATTTTAGGACTTTACAAAGTATCAACAATTATAAAGCAATAATAATTAAGACAAGGGCTGGGCGCTATGGCTCATGCCTGTGATCCTAGCACTTTGGGAGGCTGAGGCTGGTAGATCACGAGGTCAGTAGTTCAAGATCAGTCTGGCCAACATAGTAAAGCACCGTCTCTACTAAAATGCAAAAAATTAGCCAGGTGTGGTGATGTGCTCCTAGCTACTCGGGAGGCTGAGGCAGGAGAATCGTGTGAACCCAGGAGGTGGAGGTTGCAGTAAACCGAGATCTCACCACTACACTACAGCCTAGGTGACAGTGCAAGACCCCATCTCAAGAAAATAAATAACAAATAAGACAAGATGCTGAAGTGATACACATGTAGACAAAGTTGAATAGAAGGCTCAGAAACAGACCCATGCATACACAAATACTGAAACATGAGAGGGCATCACAAATAAGTGGGGAAAGAATAGACTACTCAAAATATGGAGCTACATAAAAAAGGATGAGTTCATGTCCTTTGCAGGGACATGGTTGAAGCTGGAAACCATCATTCTCAGCAAACTGACATATGTTCTTACTCATAAGTGGAAGTTGAACAATGAGAACACATGGATACAGGGAGGGGAACATCATACACCGGGGCCTGTCAGGGGGTGGGGGGACAGCGGAGGGATAGCATTAGGAGAAATACCTAATGTAGATGACAGGGTGATGGATGCAGCAAATCACCATGGCACCTGTATACCTATGTAACAAACTTGCATGTTCTCCACATGTACCCGAGAACTTAAAGTATAATAATTTTAAAAAAGCAATATATATATATGTATGTATATATACATATATTGCTCCATATATATACATATATATAGGTATATATACATATATTGCTCCATATATATACATATATATAGGTATATATACATATATTGCTCCATATATATACATATATATATGTATATATACATATATTGCTCCATATATATACATATATATATATGGAGCTGAGACAATTGGTTCTTCATATAGATTGCAGATGAAGTAAGAGCTTAAATGTTTTCACTTTAATCAATTTAAACCTTAAAAGGTTTCACTTTAATCAATTTAAACAGGGGAGGATACATTTATAGTCTCATTATGGGAACAGGGTTAACTGTGAAGCTTATATTCGATTTTCATTCCTGCCATAACAAATTACCACAAATATCATGACTTAAAACAGCCATTTTTATCTTGCAGTATAGAAGTTGGGTCCTGTATTTACAGTCTCACAAGGCTGAAAGCAAGGTATTGGCAGGGCTGCATTCCTTTCTGCAAGTTCCGGGGATGAATCTTCCAGGCTCACTCAGCTTGTTGGCAGAATGCAATTTCTTATGTTTGCAGGACTGAGGCCCCTGTTTTTTGGCTAGCTGTCAGCCCAGGGTCATTCTTTGCTTCTGGAAGCTGCACCAGGTATCTTCTCATTCTTTCCATGTCATCCCCACAGCAATAGCAGGTTGAGACCCTATGACATTCCAGACCTCACTTCTCCTTCTGCTGCGTCTGTCTGATTCCACTTGAAGAAAGATCTCTGCTTCTAAGGGTTTGTGTGATTAGGTCAGGTCTGCCTGAATAAGCCAGCATGCAGTCCCTATCTTCAGGTCCATAACTTTAATTACATCTGCAAAGTTTCTTTTGCCATGTAAAGTAACATATTTCCAGGTTTCAGGGATTAGAACATGGATAGCATGGGGACTCATTCTGCCTACTACAAAGTTTCATAAAATCAACTAAAATTAAAATATATATGAATGAAATAAAAAATATATAAATAGTATGTATAGGTAAATGAAATTAAGAACAATATATAGATAGTATGTATAGATTTTTAAATCAAGGAAATTATAAACAAAGGCAGCAGGATGGTAGTCACTCTTGGAGGGGAATGTGGAGAATGCGGTCCGAGGATACAAAGCAGAAAGGAAAGGCTTTAGTGATGTTCTATTTCTTAACCTGCATAGGGATATACAAATGTGTTTTCATCGTTATTAGTCTTCCTTAAATTGTATATTATACACACGTATGTGTGATAAATATCACAGCAAAATTTTAATGTTTGAAAACATGCAAAATGTTTCAATATAAAACTCTCCTTATTAATAACCTGAATTATGTCTTTATTCATGAATTCGTGAGTAGAGCCAAAGATGAGAAAAATCAAGAAAGAGAAAACAAAACATAAGAGATGGAAGGATGGATGGAGTAAGGGAGGACAAAATCTAACATATCCATCTCACAATTTTAGGAGATGTTAAAATTGGTGCTCTCCTCTCTTGCTAGAAACCAGACAGAAAATGGTTTTCTTCAGACAAAGTTCACAGGGGAGAGAAATCCTAATGACCTACATCTGCCTCTTTTCCCAAATGTTTGGGTGCCATAGAAATGGTGTGGTCTCTAGAGGTCTGGAATCACTTGATTCCAGACAATCAAATCTTATCTAATATTGCAATATATGAGTGGTATCCTGAGTAACTGCTAGAAAAACAAACAAAAAAAAGATAGATTGAAAGTTCAATTACTTTGCTACCTGCCAGTGATTCTAGCAAATGCTTTGTTTGGGTACTTAGAGGATGATTTCAGTGATACCTCTGGAAAGTTGCCATGATTGCCCCAATCTGCTCTACCATCTACATCCCAACAAGCCTACTATGGAAAGGTTAACATTCTCCACACCATAGACAGCATTCACAGTGCATCCTGGTAATCCAGGCTTTTCCCAAGGAATGAGTGTCCTGATTAACTCTTAAACTCCTTAGTTACTTGACATGTGAACTTATTTCTTGTGCAAGTTTACATGAGATTTTCATACACATACTTTTTTCTAAAAGGAAGTGTCTGTGTATTACGTTAACCTATGCCTTCATCAAAAAGATTGAATTATAAACCACTCCAATGCTAATAAATCATTCCACTGCTAGCATTAAAGAAGTAATTTCCGTTTAAACCAATTACAGAAGACATTTCTTTTATCTGTGCTCAAGAATAGCCTGACAGAACTTGGAAGAACTCAGCTATTTCCGAGGAAAACTTACCTGGATTCAGTTTTCTGTCTAATTTTCTTTGTAACACATGTAAAAGGGTGAGGAACTCTACTTTAAGTTCGTTGTTCAGCATGTTGGGATTGCTTAGTAATTCTGATAATCTAATGTTATCTTTAATAGACTTTGAAAGTGTAGACCTGGAAACCAGGGGTAAACGCATCTGGTAACTATAGTCTGTGAAATTCACAAAGTCATCCTGGATACTTTTAACTCTGGAAATAAAAAATAAAATACTGTTGACAAGCAACATTTTAGTAATGACATTTACATTATCAAAAGTTTCATGTTAAATTGCATTACTAGGAAATTTCAAAGAACTTACTCTCGATGTGTTAATAAAGTGTAAACCTCCTGTATCAGTATTTCAGGTACTCCCACTTTACAATGAATTGTTCCATAGATTAGTTCTTTCGGTAATTTAATTTTTTTTCTTGCCAGGAACTTTAATAGTAGAAAGAAAATATTTTTATCATAAGCAATTCTATAAAAATCTCCAAGTACTATGAATCCACTTTAATCCCCCTTTTATTTACCTATCAACTAATTTTCTGTGTTTAACACTTTGCTTATTAAAAGATGATATTCAGCAGGAAAACCAATCAGCATATATCATGCTAACGAAGAGAGTATGCTCAGTTTCATAAGTGACTCATGACATAAACAGTTGGAATTTAATAAACTTTGTGATACACAGGAGCAAGCTGCCAACTCAGTATCACATGGTCACATACATACATGTAGAGATCCAGGAAATTACGATGGCACACTTTAAAACAAACATCTTAACAATTAAAAGTGTAAATGATTGCTAACATACCTTCTCCAACTGTGCCCAGTTATCCAACTTGACTTTTAAAGAGGTCCCATTTTCAAAGGATGATAATTTAAGTTCCCAGGGGTAATATATACAGAATATTTCTGCAATCAGGAAGCCATTTGAAAAATCTCTGATCCATGGCAATTAGGAAATGAAATAGAGTATAATTAATTATGCAGTTTGTATTATTTTATAATTAACATCAGTCTAATATTCCATCCTAAAAGTTTCCTGTAAAAGCGGTGTTGTTGGATTATTGCTCTGAAAAGGACCTACTATGGAATTTTGCTAAGATTATGTACATATCAAAGGCTTTGGTGTTCTTTTGATGAACCCAAAGTGTTAATTTGTATTGAATCTGCATTTCAACAAGATACCCAGGTGATTCATATGCACATTAAAATTTCAGAGGCATCTTTGTAAGGAATACTGAAGACAAATTAGTACATTAGTTTCCTGCTTATCTGCAGTTTTGCTTTCTGCAGTTTCAGTTACCTTGGGTCAACCACAGTCAGAAAATATTAAATGGAAAATTCAAGAACTAGTTTGTAACTTTTAAATTGTACTCTGTTCGGTGCAGTGTGATGAAATCTCCCTGCCCGCTCTGTGTTGCCTGGGATGTGAATCCTCCCTTTGTCCAGAGTCTCCACGCCGTGGACATCAGTCACCTTTTAATGATCAGATCTGTACAGTATGGCACACTGTGTGCAAGTCACCCTAATTTTGCTTCATATGGCCCCAAAGTGCAAGATTGGTGATGCTGGTGATTCAGATATGCCAAAGAGAAACCATAAAGTTCCTCCTTTAGGTGAAAAGATGGAAGTTCTTGACTTAATAGAAAGTGGTAAGAATGGTTAGAATAATAAAAATGAATCTTGTATCCCTGAAATATGAAGAAAAGGAAATTCTTGATAGTTTTGCCATCACACCTCAAACTGTAAAACTTTCAGCCACAGTGTGTGATAAGTGCTTAGTTAAGATTTTTAAAAAGGCATGAAATTTGTGGATGGAAGACGTAAACAGAAATGTGTTCTGACAGAGGGTTCTGTAGTATACACTGTTTCAGGCATCCACTGGAGATCTTGGAACCTAAGCCTCTCTGATAAGGAGCGACTACTTGAAACCAGAGCTCTGAAAAACATTCATTGCCTTAATTTTTATAGAATTTAGTTTACATTCCCAGAGCAAATGTTAACTGCCAGTGAGGTACAAAGTGCCAACTTTAAAAACTTGTTGATAACTCTGAAACTAGATGCCATCTCTGACAGAGGATAAAATGATCCTTACTTTTTTTTTTTTTTGACAGTCTTGTTCTGCCACCCGGGCTGGAGTGCAGCAGCACAATCTCTGCTCACTGCAACCTCCACCTCTGGGTTCAAGCGATTCTCCTGCATCAGCCTCCCGTGTAGCTGGGATTACAGGTACACGCCACCGCCTGCTAATTTTTGTGTTTTTAGTAGAGACAGGGCTTCACCCCGTTCACCAGGCTGGTATTGAACTCCTGACTTCAGGTGATCCACCTGCTTCGGCCTCCCAAAGTGCTGGGATTGCAGGCGTGAGTAACTGCGCCCAGCCATCAGCACCAGTATTAATGCCCAATGTCACTAAAAAAAAAAGCTTTGACTATCTTAATATTTTTGTAGTCACCAAAGCATTCTATAATACAGTTTAATGTTTACTTGATTAATTGAATAAATAAAACGCTTCGTGATATTTTGTTAAAGTCTTGCTCCCTAATAGTGTTTTCGTGTGTATGCATGAGTGCGGGGTCTGGATTTGAAACGTAAGCCTGGCCATGGTAGGCAACCCGAGGCCTGGCAGGCTGCAGAAAGAAGGCCGGGCGCCCACAGAGGGGGCCTAGGCCTGGCTTCAGCACCTGTTGATGTTCCTGGGGAAGAAGCTGAGATCCAGACCCTGGAGCCAACGCAGAACGGAAGGAGACAGGTGGGAGCTCTTCGGGGTATGCGGATAGACCAGACACTTCTTAGGCCTTCCTCGGGTGGGAGCTGCTAGCTGAGGCGAAAGTGACGTTGACTTGGCTAGAGCTGCCGCCTGCGGTGTCAAATACCCTTTTCCCTGGCCTGCGGCAGCCATGGCGCTTTCTGGGTTGCTAGGCAACAGCAGAATGTGGGGTGGGGCCTTGGAGCGCGCGGGGCGGCCTCGAGGCGCAGGGCGGAGTCTTACGGGGCGAGACCTCAGCGCCTGCGCAAGCGCTGCCACCGCCCGGGCTTCCACTTTGCTCCGCGGAGTTCCGCATTGAGGAAAGCGAGGCTGTGGCTCTAGCGGTATGGCTGCGGTCTGGGGAATCTAAACCTTGAGCGGAGCTTTCAATCTCGGATTTAGTTGGCCTCACTATTAACTGATTTAGAGCTTCTTTTTCTTTGATGTCATTGTTCATAAGTTTTGTATTTTAAATATTGTTGGTTTCTGCCCAGCCAAAGGCCTGTTTTCAATCCTCCAGTTTGAGCAATGGTTTGAGAAAACTCCAGAGGCCAACGATAGTTTTTGGGAATTGGAAGAGACAGGGGGAAATAATCTTTAAAATGGAAACGAATGTCCACAAAATTTAGCATACTATTTCCTTAATTACTGCATTATTTGTAAACAGTATTTGAAAACGGTTTGTAGGTTAGATTTTCACCCTGAACCAAAATGCTTTAGTACGCATAATTCATTAATGCAACAAATACGTATTGAGTCTGTATTATGTGCCAGGCACCCATCTAGTCACTTGGGATCTGTCAGTGAATACAAAGAAAACGACTGCAAAGTTCGCATAGGCAATTATAAATATTTATGTAAACACAATTATTAAAATCCTTTAAACATTTTACAGCCTTTTTTTTTTTTTTTGGCTTGGCCCGGCTTGGGATTTACATGCCTGTAATCCCAGCACTTTGGGTGGTGGAGGTGGGAGGGTTGCTTGAGCTCAGGAGTTCAACACCAGACTGGGAAACACAAGGTGGAGACTCTTTCGCTACAAAAAAATAAAAAATATAAATAGCTAGGTGTGGTGGTGCATGCCTGTAATCCCAAGCACTCCAGATGCCGAAATGGGAGGATCACTAGAGCTCAGGAGCTTGAGGCTGCAGAGAGCCAGGTGACAAAGTGAGGCCCTTTAGATGCATACACATGGAAGAATATGGGATGGATCTTGATAATGACTATACAATATTTTTAATGTTTATTCATATATATGTTTATTAATAGAGTAAACCAATGTGTTCTGTATATCGTTAAAAAAGAAAACCAAAACTGAAGGTATATTCATGTTTTCTGTTAGCCCAAAAAGGTTTACAGAATTTTAATGAGTGATTCATTCATTCTGTAAACTTTTTTTGAGGAACTATCCTGGGGTATGTGCTAGATCTTCACTATCCAGTATGGTAGCCACTAGCCACATGTGGCCATTTGAACTTAATTCAGTTCCACTGGCTACATTTCACCTGCTCAATAGCCATATGTGGTTAGTGGCTGCCATGTTGGATAGCACAGACACGGCACTTTTACATCACGACAGGAATTTCTATTGAACAGTTCTGTACACCAGATCATTTGTAAGAGATACAGAGATATAAATATCAGTGCAAAGATTACATATGCTGAAAAGCTCTACCATGGTAAAAATATGTTAGCACCAGGAAAGAAGCAAACATTTTGGCCTTGGGGAGTGTAAGAAGTCCTCTCAAAAGAGATGATCATTAATTTGGATCTTATAAGGTGGTGCTTTAAGCTGGTTAACATGAAAGCTTTGAATAGCTGTTTCTACTGTGAAAGGAAATTAAATCTTGGGACGCCCCTCAAATCACTAAGCTACAGGGAAAAGTCAAGCTGGGAACTGCTTAGGGCAAACCTGTCTCCTTTTCAGTCACCCCTCTGCTCACTGAGACAAATGCGTACTTGATTGCCTATTTAGGTTTGGGTTTGCTTAGGAAAAAAACAGATTAAAAAAATTTTTAGGCCAGGTGCTGTGACTCACGTCTGTAATCCCAACACTTAGGGAGGCCAAGGAAGGTGAATCGCAAGGTCAAGAGATAGAGACCATCCTGGCCAACATAATGAAACCTCGTCTCTACTAAAAATACAAAACTTAGCTGGGTGTGGTGACAGGAACCTGTAGTCTCAGCTATTTGGGAAGCTGAGGCAGGAGAATCGCCTGAACCAGGGAGTCGGAGGCTGCAGTGAACCAAGATTGTGCCACTGCACTCCAGCCTGGTGACAGAGCAAGACTCCATCTAAAAAAAAATTTATTAAGGTTATTACATCCGTGTATCTTTCTATATGCACTTTTAAAGTACTTGTGACATTGAGTTACAGGACTTTGGCTCCTGGGTCTAAAAGGGACACGAAGTCCTGTTAATTCTTAAACAGTGATAGCAATTAAAGCCTCTTCTTCAGGCCCAGTAGAAGATGCCAATCAAACTGCATTCCTGAGACACAGGGCCAGAAATTAAAGCTATTCAACTCCTTAAGGCCCAGGGAGTATCGTGCAGGAGGTGGGTGTGAGAGATTTTAAGGGCCAGTTTTGAGGGATAAAATACTTTCAGTTTCTCTATAAATTAATTACTAATGTCAAAGGCACGCTGATGCAAGACCAGCATATAGTTCCTTGTATCAGATTAAGATGTTTTTCTTGAAGCAGTAACCTACTTCTTAACAAAGCTTATAAAGGTTGTAAAAGGCTTATGGAAGTTATACCTTATGGTCAAGATTAAAATTTTATAGATTATAAAATTTTGAAAAAAAATTAATTGGCTTCATGTTGTTTTATTAGAGCTTATTGTTTAGAAAATTAAGTCTACTCTCTTAAAGAATGAAGGGTTTTGTCTTCTTTTGAAAGTCTTGAATTATCACTTTGGTAAAATTAGTAACTTATTTTACAAAGACCTGGGATATCAAGTGTTTTAAGCCTTTGATATTTGACAAACTTTCCAAAATTGAATTATAAATTATGTATTTTTTCTGAGATTATTAATGCTTTAAGATATTAGGTTCCTTAAAGTTCAAAAATGACATAATTTGACTTATTTGATATAAAAATTATAAGGAAAGCATTGTCAAATATGAAATGGTGTTTGGTTTTCTCAAGGTTTTTTGTACAAATCTGTCATTTGTATAAATCCCAAAATTATGGGAAACTCCTATAATTCTGATATGACTCAGTGTACATTATCAGTAATAATTATAATTGTATGGTAAATTATTGTGTGCCACAGAGGTAACAAATTTCCTTGTTAATTGTCTTTGTCTATGCTTCTCCAAAATTTTTGTCATCCACAAACAATTGTTGTCTTGTTTTGGTCCTCTTTAGAAGGTGATTTTATAATCAGCTCTAAAACTCTAACAGGTGCTCTTAAGAGAGACCATAAAGGAAAAATCAGTTGGATAGACAATTAAGGCTAGTCCTCAGAAAAGCAGCCTGCCTGAAAAATCATAGCTATAGGCAAAATAGAGCAGCCTGGGGGAAATCTCAGACTGTATCTGCACAGATAAGCAGGCAAGGCAGACAAGGTCCTGCATAGAGCCTTTTGTTCTTCATGTGATTAGTGGGCTCTCAGGAAAAAGCTTCCTCCCCCTTTCACATGTATTTGGTGGGCCCTGTGGGAGCTTGCATGGGGAGGGTGGTGGGAGGGACAAACCCACGATTATACAAACAAGAAAAGCTACGTTTTATGCTTACCTAGAGACATCTTGCAGCTGGATAGATAGGGGGAGTTATAAAGACAGCTTGAAAGATGAGAAGTTACTCAAGCAGCTACAGAGATGAGAGGAGTTTCCTATAAAAGCTTTTGCATTCAACTGTAAAACAGCAACCCATCCTGATCCCTCTCTACTGCAGAGAGCTTTCTTCTTTCACTTACAAACTTCACTCTATCCTCACCCTTTGTGTCCATGCTCCTTAATTCTCTTGGTCGTGAGATGATGAGCTTAAATAACACCTTAGGCAACAAGACCAGTGACCATCCACTGTTTCATTGTTGAATGTAGCTTTCTGATAATTTTGGAGATTGTGACATCAGAATAGAAAAAAAAAAAAACTTTCAGGACTCATGGAGAGCTGAAATGTTCAGGAATATCAAGCAGAACAGGAATTGCATGGACTGAACTAATAGAACACTGAAATAATCTTTTTGACTTTTTTCTTAAAATGTTGCTGATCCTTTTTTTTTTTTCCAGAGTCAAGGAAACATTTCTTTTGCGCTATTGACATCTTTTAACAAGTTGATATATTCCTGTGAACAAAATTTGGAGCATATTTGTTTTTCTCTACCTGATTTCTCCAGAATTTGGAAACTATTTATGAGTGTTCTTAACTTACAGCAATACAGTTATTTGCATAAGTGCAATAAGATCTGTTTTCATTTGTAATAGGACACAATTGCAAAAACTGATTACTTTACCAAGGCTTTGACTGGAGTGGTGTGCTTTCCTTTAAGGAATCAAATGACTTATAGAGCCAATAAAAGCCCCCTGGGAAAATTGGCCTCATGCCTTGTCTACACAGTCCCTGTACAGGGTTCCTGACCTGTGGTAAGTAAATAATCTCACTTTCTGACAGGCCAAGGAGCCTTAAGTTTATTTTGGGACCTCAAGAGTTGAGGAATTCATAAAACTCATAGGCATTTGATGGTAGAAATCCATGGCCGGGCTCAGCCTTTAAAAAGTCTTATCTGAGATTCCTCCTATGGAACAAAGTTCCATCAAAGCCAATTTAAAAGCCTATGCAAAAAAAAATTATTCATGCTGCATGTTATACAAATAATCAGGCCAAGTATAATCAAGCAAACCAATCCTACCATGATTTGTCTTTAGTAAAAATGGGAAACTTGAGAGAGAAAAAATTTGTTTCAAAAAACAATAGTACACCTGAATTCTAATTTTTCTTGGCTACAAATCTTTGAAATAATTTTTTCAATTTTTTCCCTTTCTTTTCCCCCCATTTTTACTAATTTGAAGTCACTGAAAAGCAAACTATGCTTTTGTAAAGCCCTGTGAACTGAAGCTAGACAATTTCTTCAGAAGAAAAATAACAGCAAACTATTTACATATATAAGCCACTTTCATACCTGCCTAGTGATTTATGGACTTCAGAGCAATGTGGCTATATCAGTTTTCCAGGATTGCTCTGTTTGTTCTTGTTTTTCTCTCTTTCTCCCCCTATTTTGACTTCATAGGATGTGACACTTTACAACCTACTAAAATAAGCTTTCCTAATAGCTTGGGACCTACCAGTCTAGGAATAAACCATCCTAGCCAGGAGAGACCAGATGAAACCTAAGACCTGAGACCCATTTTCTTCTAAAATACTTTCTCCAAAGATTTTTTAAAGAAAGAGGGAGGAATATGAAAGGGAAATAAATCTTGGGCCTCCCCAAATCACTAAGCTAAAGGGAAAAGTCAAGCTGGGAACTGCTTAGGGCAAACCTGCCTCTTATTCTATTCAGAGTCACCCCTCTGCTCACTGAGATAAATGCATATCTGATTGCTTCCTTTGGAAAGGCTAATCAAAAACTCAATAGAACCATTTGTCTCTTATCTACCTATGAGCTGGAAGCTCCCTCTCTGCTTTGAGTTATCCCTTTTTTTCCCTGGACCAAACCAATGTTCATCTTACACATGTTAATTGATGTCTCATGTATCCCTAAAGTGTATAAAACCAAACTGCTCTGACTCCTTTGGGCACATATCAGGACCTCCTGAGGCTGTCATGGGTGCTCATCCTCAACCTTGTCAAAATAAACTTTCTAAATCAACTGAGACCTGTCTCAGTTTCTGGGTTCACACTACCTTTTATTAGCTATGTGACTTTGGGTAGGCTGTTTAACATTTTTATTTATAAAATATGGAAATAAATAGGATACACCACAGAGTTGTAGAGATTAAATAAGTCGAATATGTAAAGAGTCTAAAACAATGTGCAGCACAAAGTGCTCAGTAAGCATAGATGATTGCTTGAAAGGTGATCTTGGAAATGTATTTAGATGATAAAGGGGCAGTCTCACACAGAATAGCTAATGGAAGCAATTGCATAGAAATGTGAGTTTTTTTTTTTTTTAATGAGTTTTACAAAACAACAGAACCCAGTAGGGTTAGAAAAAGTGTTCAGGCATTATCGACCGAAGAGACATTCTCAACCAAACATTTGGATGATAATGGCTAGAGAAGTAGGTTAGGGCTGTAGATTGGGGTTTGTTTTCATTTTTGAGACAGAGTCATGCTGTTGCCCATTCCCAGGTGGGAGTACAGTGGTGTGCTCAGGGCTCACTGCAGCGTTGACCTCCTGGACTCAAGTGAACCTCCCACCTCAGCCTCTCACCTTAGCCTCCCAAGTAGCTGGGACTACAGGTGCAAGCCACATGATTAGCTAATTTTTTTAAATTTTTTGTAGAGACAGGTCTCAAACTTGTGGGCTTAGGCAATCTTCCAGCCTCAGCCTTCCAAAGTACAGCAATTACAGCCATGAGCCACCATGCCTGGCTAGACTGGGACTTAATCGTAAACAGTTTTGCTAAGGAGTTAGAAATCTTCCTGCAATCAATGTGCGAATTGTTAAGCAAATACATCCCTTTTAGAACACTCCCTTCTGTGTTCCCAGTTCTGGGACACTAGTTGGAACACTGCTTCAATTTCTCCTTTGCTGGGTGTATGGTAAATTCTGCCAATAGAGGGAGCAAGAGAGCGGCCAGGAGGTGGGGAGCAGGGATTTGCTGTTTCTCTGCTTGCTGTTCAAGCCCCTATGTTACCATGGCAACAAAGCTTCACCTGGCAGGGGCAGTTGGTTTCAGTCGCCAGTTGTTTGTTTAACACCCCTGGAGCAAGTTTCGTCATACTGTCTCCGAGTTTTTAGCAACCACCAAGAAGTGGCCCTCCTGTGAGATCCAATTTTGCTCTTGGACCGCTCATCTGAGCTCCTGAAGTATTGGTACCAGCTGTGTACGTCCCCTCCCCAGAAGTCTAAGTCTTGAGGCCTTAAGCCTCCAACACTTAAGTTCTTACAACCTCAACTTCTTCCCTGGGAGTGGTAATTGCTTCTTGAAGAGTCTATCTCTTAATTTGATGGGCCTGTTTTAGTTTTTTGGCTCTTCAATACAACCAGTTCCTTACACAGTTGATGCGGGTTTGAGCAACAGGGTTTGGAACTGCATGGGCCCACTGATATGTGGATTTTCTTTCGCCTCTGCCAACCCCGAAACAGCAGGACCAATCCCTCCTTCTCCTCCTTCTCCTCAGCCCACTCAGTGTGAAGACGAGGATGTAGACCTTTCTGATGATCCACGTCACTTAATGAATAGTTAATACATTTTCTTTATGATTTTCTTCATAACATTTTCTTTTCTCTAGCTTCCTTTATTGTAAGAATACAGTAGATAATACATATCGCACAAAATATATGTTGATATTTATGTTATTGGTAAGACTTCCAGTCAACAGTAGGCTATTAATAATTATGTTTTCAGGGAGTCAACAGTTGTACTTGGGTTTTCTACCATGCAGGGCGTTGGTGCCCCTAATATTCATGTTGTTCAAGGGTCAGCTATTCAAGTTCCTACTGTTGAATCTGTTGAATGCGTGGAATTGCTTCTGTTTTCCTGATTGGATGCTGAATGGCATGTTGCTTGGTACCTGGAGTGAGGTTTTCCTCTACCACTGACTGGCTCACCCGCATCTTTCTAGGGTATCTAAGGAACTTCCTTCTTCCTGTTCTTGAGTGTGGATTACTATAAACTTAATCAGGAGCTGAATCCAATTACAGCTGCTTTTCCATTTGAAGTGTCTTTTTTTTTTTTTTTTTTTTTTTTTTAAGACAGTCTCACTCTGTCACCCAGGCTGCTGAAGTGCAGTGGCATGATCTCGGCTCACTGCAACCTCCGCCTTCTGGGTTCAAGCAATTCTGCCCCAGCGTCCTGAGCAGCTGGGACCACAGGTGTGTGCGACCATACCTGTATAATTTTTGTATTTTTCCATCAATCTTGAACATGTGAGAAAGTTCACTTAGGTTTTTAAGAGAAAGGGCTAACTTTAAAATAACCTAAATTATAAATGATAATAATAATTATAGAGAAACTGAAGTTAAAAAGTGTGAATAATCCAAGGGAAAGGACAATTTTTAAGTTGTTTTATAGTTGGATCACCAGTCAGTTGAGCTCAGTTCTGTGATGGAACAATGAAAGCTTTCTGCTCTAGAGGCGTTTCTTTTCTACTATGTATCTATTTACTTTCTAAGAAACACCAAATATATGCTGTGATTATAAAAATAACAGGAGTTACCTTTTTAATCCCAAAAATTGTTTCAACAGTGTCTATCTACAGTAACTGTTTTACTATACTTCTTCAATCTTATGTCACATAGTAACTATTTTGTTTTTTTACTTTGTGAAATTTTGTTCTTGAACTTTAGTGTATGTATTTTTATATATGTATAAAATATGTATATATGTATAATATCGTATGTATTAAATATCACATATGATATGTATTATATATCACATATATGTAAAGTATGTTTTGGATTAGAAGGACTTTGAGGTATCTATTTTTTAATCTGTGCTACTCTATCTTAATGCTCGTAATTCAGTGATTTGGAAACTGGTGGTGAAAAAAATTAGTGCAATTGAGTCATATTTTCCATGACCTTTCATTATAAAATATAATGAGACAAACACAAAGCGTTTTATTCCAATGAATAATAATCACACTTTAATATAATAACAAACATACAATATATTTAAGTTAGAACACTACTTTGATAAGACAATCATACTCAAGCTAAGATACAAGGTACAGACATACTGAAATTGTAAAGTGTCCATTTTCATGTTTGATGTTTACGTCTCTTACTGGAACAAGACCAATAAGATAGATGTGTTGCATTACTCTTACAGTCTAAGACTTCACCTCTAGCTCAGGAAAAATACCGGTGGAAACCTGTTTTACCAAAAAGCAGCTTTAGTATCTGTTTAACCAGGTTATTCTGTAATAAGAACTCCATTTTAATGTACATTATCCATTACGAATGTGTTAGACTGAGATATTCTATAAAACAGACATTTAAAGGGGCATATCCACATAGAAAACATTGTTTAATGAATATGCTATAGCTTTATTTCTATGTTTGAAAATCTCAACAAACGTTTTAAATCTCACCTGACTTCTTATTTTTCTGCCAAAATGCAAGCTTAGTGATCTGGGCTCATATACAATCTCTGGAAGTTAGCCAAGAAGTCACAAGAAAATAAGCCCAGGGCTGTTGAAAATAGTGGTCCAAATATTTATCGAAATTTAATAAATCTATATAACTCACCAAGAGCTGTTTTTGTTTTATGCAGAGTTGTATGTTAGTTATCTTATTTGTAAAATCATAATAGACCCTGAATTACAAAAAAGGCATAACATTTTATTATGTTGTCTATTGCACTCAAGTATAGTTAAAGCTGAAGAGACTAAACGTATTTACCCTTGCAGAGGACTAGCTCAGTAGTGTCTTCTTTTATACAATGCTGTCTGTTGCTATTACTTGCAAATACAGTATACTGTAAATCCTTGTTTTGTGTAAAAAGAATTAGAACAGTGCAATTAAGTTTTCTATATACATTTTTTAAGATCTCCAAATGTATTAAATGGCACCCACTCTTTAAAAGCTCCACAATTTATCATCTATCATTGATAGGCATTTGGGTTGGTTCCAACTCTTTGCTATTGTTGGTGGGGGTGAGGGGGTAGGGGAGGAATAGCAGAGGGTAGGGGACTAGGGGAGGGATAGCATTAGGAGAAATACCTAATGTACATGATGGGGTGATGGATGTAGCAAACCACCATGGCACGTGTATACCTAGGTAACAAACCTGCACATCTGCACATGTACCCCAGAACTTAAAGTATAATTAAAAAAAAGAAAGTTATTTACCCCCCACAAAAGAAGCTCCACAATTTGAGTTTTTTTATCTTGCATTATTTTAATATCTGCAGAATGATTTGATGATCCTCAGAATATGATCCAGGGCCTCTTCGTCAATTAGATACATAGTTCATTTTCTTAAGTCCAAGTATCACTAGCTATTGACAATTTCTGAAATGGAAGAAGGCTGGAGTAATATGTCTGTAAAAGCACTGATAAGAGATGATCAGGAGCTACTCTTGAAAAGGAGGAGGTCTTAAAATAGCCTTACCAGGTGTGTAATGTTCTAAATATCTCAGGGTGAGAGGGCAGTATTGACCTTTCATTTTATCACTTTTCTGTAACAGGCATGTACTATGGAGAAAAGAAGTGACTTGTGAGTCCTTTGAGCGGGGTAAGGGCATAGGCAATTTGTCTTTATGAAGTGGTCGTTTTAATGATGAGTGGACATCATTCAAAATAGTGGATTTCCTGAATGAGTATCATCTTGGTTTCAGAAAGCATATTAGATGCTCTTTGCTAAGCCATACTCGTATTTCATGTCAATATCAATAACAAGTTAGCCAATTATAATAGCAAAAATTAAAAAGTTAACCCATTAGTTGAAGAATGTAGCCCTTTTAAAATATAGTATGAATAACTTTACTAAGAGTTCTTTCCAATCTGCAAGAAAACATAAGATACTTTTTTTTTTCTAAGTCAACAAGAGGATATACTGAAATAACAAAAAATAGATATTATAAATATGCTATAATCCAGACAGTATACATGATAAAACAATAGTACTAACTAATACACTTACAATTAAAATTGATATTTTACTGCTTCCCTGGGTGTTCTCATACTCACTTTTACCCTGTCTTTAGCATATCTTAATATGAAATATTCCTTAAGCAAAAGAAATAAAAATGTTGATTTTCAAGATATTTCAAATTATTTTACTGCTCTATCGATACTGTAAGAAATTCTTCAGTAATGTTGGCAGCTGGAGCTGTGGGATAAGGTGCAACCTTGGACTTCCCATGTAGTGTCTGATGCAGAGTCGGCAGAGTTGGCAAAGCGAGCTTGGGGTAGCTACAGGAAGACATGAAAGTACTTGTTAATTAAAATAGAAATTAATTTTTTATGTTGCAAGATACATACAACAAAATCATAAAAACTACAGTGTTTTGTAGTAAACCTAGGAGTGTATGACCACTATACTAGGGAAATTTATGTAAGCAGTTATATTGCTTTTATTCATGAGATCTTATTATAATTGAGATATATTCCATATGCATTCTTTAAAGCATTATAATCCTCAGGCTTAAGAAATAATTGTTGCATTTAAAGCCTCAGAAACAGTCTGCTTTTTGAAGGAGATATAAATCAAAAGTCCTGAGAAGTGTTATTTACTAAAAGAAGAAATTTTAAAATTAGGTTTAATATTTACACTAAAAGAAATATTATAGTCCCTGAACCAGGCTTAAGAAATCCTATTTTAGGACAAAAGTCTTAAATGTAAAAATGTTTCCTAATTTCATTTCTATAATATGTCATAGAACGTTCACGCTCTTATAAAATGGGGCATGTTTCAAATATAAATCAGCAGATATTATACCAGAACTGCACATAATGCATTACCAAAACAAATTGAATATATCTAACCAGAGGAATATCATAGTTTAGGTAAGATAAAAAGAGAAAATTCAAATCATCATCTTTTTTTATTAAAAAATTATCTACTTTCACAAATAATGTTTGACATTTTAGGCCATTGTTACTTTCCATGCCAACAAAAAGTCTCTCACTTTCATCTTAGCCAAAAATATTTTTGTTTTTGTAAGTTTCCACGTGTATTTTTCTTACCTTCATGTTGAAGCAGTATTCTTTCCACCATACTGCTAGACGTAGCTACATCTACAGGTCGCAGAAGCTCTGTATTTTTGGCGTTGATATCTGCTCCAAATTCCAGCAGTAAGTTTACAATTTCTGTACTGGATTGCTGAGCAGCAGCATGTAATGGAGTATCCCAATACTTGCCTTTCTGCACATCAGCACCTACATGTAATAGGAAGTGAAGATAAATATAAATAAAAATCAATAAATAAGTCAGTTGCCTCAGTATATATATATATATATACAGTATCCACATCCACACATATGCCTCATATTTACATATACACATATATAAACTGGGTACATATGAATAGGAGAGATGCATACATATGTTACTTTCTGATACCCTTCTGTATGTTTGAACTATCATAATAAAATTCTTTTTAACTTTTAAATTATCACAAAAGTAATCATATTAACTAATAGTATAAAGAAAACACAAGTCCATTTCATATTTATCTTCATCATGGTTGATAGCTTTTAGAATTATTCAAGAGCTTATTGCTCTTATTCTTTTCATTTATTTAAGGCAACGAAGCTCTTTGGTTTTCTTGGAAAACTCATAAATGTGTGAGCTATTTAGGTAAAATATATATAGGTTTTCCTGCCACCTTTCACTCGTGTAGTTTAAGTCAGTAAGTATATAAATATACTGAGCCTCTTAAATCAAAAGGAATTGATGACATCTGCATGAAATGAAATTTAAAAAAAAATGCTTATGTTAAAATACAGCCTACATGTTAAATTACCTATTGCATATTACTTTATCCCAGTGCAAAGCCTAGCATATGGTGGTCATTCAATGTGTCTGCAATAAATAAATGCTGTTTAGTACTGTTAAAAATAACCATCCCATCTTCTGGTACATAAACAGTTACAACACCAGAAATGTCTACCAATAAAAATGCATAAGTTCTTTTCAACTCTGTTTTCCGATACTATCTGTAAAACTAATGATGTCTTTAAGAGGCAGTATACTTTCAGTGTCCCTTTATGGCCCTTCTGCTCCTCTCAAATTTCAATAAATGTAATCATTTTCAATATTTTTTAAACAAATATAAAATGTTTAGGAAAAAATTATATTCCATAGCAAAACTTCCACAGAGAAAGCATAAACATTGTTGGTTATGTCAATTTTATGGAAGAAAAGGGCCTGTAAATAACAATCAACTACTAACAGTTCTTTTCCATATTTATTTATTTATTTTAAGATGGAATCTCACTGTGTCACCCAGGCTGGAGAGCAGTGGCACGCTCTTGGCTCACTGTCACCTCTGCCTCCCGGGTTTAAATGATTCTCCTGCCTCAGCCTTCCAAGTAGCTGAGACTACAGGTGCCTGCCACCATGCCCAGCTAACTTTTGTATTTTTAGTAGAGACGGGGTTTCACTATGTTGGCCAAGCTGGTCTCAAACTCCTGACCTCAGGTGATGCACTTGCCTTGGCCTTCCAAAGTGCTGGGATTACAGGCCCATAGTTTTTAAAGCCCAGTACAAAACATCTGGTGGAAAGAATAATATTCCTAGCAAACCAAAGAAAGACTCTAAAGCAGGGGCGTTCAATCTTTTGGCTTCTCTTGGCCGTATTGGAAGAAGAAGAATTGTCTTGGGCCACACATACAATACACTAACACTCATGATAGCTGATGAGCTAAAAAAAAATAAAATCCAAAAAAGACCTTATAATATTTTAAGACAGTTTATGAATTTGTATTGGGTAGCATTCAAAGACATTCTGGGCTGCATGTGGTCCATGGGCCGCGGGTTGGACAAGCTTGCTATAGAGCATAAATTCTATTGGTCATATGAAAAATTACAGGAGAACATAGCCAGAAAATAACAATCTGTCAATGATCATTAACAGAACTCATGTCTAAGACTGACTAGGTGTAATGAGAATGAAATAGTAGATGTAGACCCTGCTTGCAAGAAGTTTCTCTGTTAGCTAAGATAATGTGAGTAGTGCATAAAGGGTTTACTAAAAATAAAGATCAGTATATATCAGGGATCAAATGACTCTCATAAACAATAAATAGCATAGAACTGAATTCATTTACTCATTTTGTGTATCTTCGAAACATATGTCACATGAGAGGATAAGAGAGAAGAACCATGCCAGAGAAAAGAGGTGATAATCCAAATCCTAAAGGGACTCCCAGTCCTGTGGTGAGTGGGACCACTATGGTCTCAATAGGTTAGAAATATTTTTCAGGGTCTGGGTGCGGTGGCTCACACTTGTAAATCCAGCACTTTGGGAGGCCAGGGTGGGTAGGATCACAAGGTTAGGAGTTTAAGACCAGCCTGTCCAATGGTGAAACCCTGTCTCTACTAAAAATACAAAAAAAAGAAAAATTAGCCAGGAGAAGTGGTGCATGTCTGTAGTTCCAGCTACTCAGGAGGCTAAGGCAGGAGAATCACTTGAACCTGGGAGGTGCGAAGGTTGCAGTGAGCCGAGACGGCACCACTGCATTCCAGCCTGGGTGACAGAGTGAGGCTCCATCTCAAAAAAGAAAAAAAGTTTTTTCAGGGGACTAAAGCTAACTCGCTTGAAACAAACCTTGAGGAATTGATTTGTTTCGAGTAAGTGGAAAAGGGCAGTGAGTCTTTTCAAGTAAGAAGGACAGAAAGTACAAAGTCTAGAAAAGTGCATGAGTTTTTAAAGTTAGCAGAAGATGAGGTTGTCCAAGCAGTTACTATCCTGAAAATTTCTTTTGATGGATTTGTTCCAAAATATATACATTCTTGGCAACATCATATTCAATCTTGAGGATCCTAATTTTGTGACCTAAAAGTAGAGCTTTCAGACTCCATTACATACCCAAATGTCTGCCAATGCAGTGCACACAGAATATAGAGATTATGCATCTATCTGTGAGCTAGGAAGGCAACTTAATCAAGAACGCGGTTCTTTTTTATTGGTTCTCTAATCATGTGTGAAAATGCTTACAATAAGAACTTCTTTTTAACAATGAGATTTAATTTTAAAGAAGCTCATTTAGAGAAATAAATAACTGCTTGTGTATATGGACAGAAAAAAAGATGTTTTAAAGGAAAATACCAGCATAGAGAAGCTTCCAGATGCAATGGAATTGCTGTGACATACAAGCTACATAGAGAGGAGTTCCCAAATGAGGAATGTCTTGGTCAACATCTATGCCCCAGGATATTAGGATGTCAAGACATTCATGGTGACCTGCCAACACAAAGGAAAGGAGTTTAACTTAATGCCCATCCACCCCACACACCTCACCCCAGGCTTCCCCTGTGGTGTCATTCATTGAAAGATAAACAGCACTGCAGGTTGCTAAAGAAACTTTCTCCACTTGTCACTTAATCCCAGGGCTAAGTTACCTTTACTGGCAGCCTCATGCGTGGGGGACGGAAGACATGACTCTAGCTGGGCTTTGGCGCCATACTCCAGAAGCAGCTCTGCACAGCTCGGACTGCCTTGGGAGCATGCGTTGAATAATGGAGTCACGCCATCTATCGTGATTGCATTTACCTAAACCAAACCAAAATAACCAGAAATAAGACTCATAAGTCATACATGATTAACCAATTTAGTTGTGCATTTTCAAAAGGTATGTGATCTGCTAACAGAAATACTTGGGAAAATGTGCACAGTAAATATGACAAAGTATACTTTGCTCTTACGTATTAATAAGAAAAGCTGTAAAACAGAGAGCAATGTGATGTGGCAGATAATTCATTGGAATGGGCATACGACTAGTGGAAATCAAGAAAAAAATGCATGCTCAAATAGCAAATAAGATCTAATTCAATGATTAGATACTTTTCAGTAAGAATAAAAATGAAGAAAGAAGTGGAATGATGATAACGTTGTAATGAAGCCACATTGCTAGCTTAAAGTGGTAAAATTGGTAATTCTATTTCTGAGACTTTATTTAAGGAAAATCATCCAAAAGATGGGCAAATATTATAGACCTAAAGACGTTCATCAATTGCTATTTAGAGTCATGAAAGCAGAAAATAACCTAAAGAATAGTCTATATTATTACGCAGCATGCTACTCATTTATGCAATGATTGGAATCCTTTTTAGAGTGCAATAAGAAGGCGAAGGAATTCAAGAGCTTTATTTTTATTCTGCTATTTTTGAAAACTACCGAGAATGAAGGAAAAAAAGTAAAATGAGAACTTTGTCGGATTCTCTCCATCAGTAGACGGTAAACTGTTAATGTTCTGAAAGGGTACTTACATTAGCTCCTGCTTCCAGCAGAGTTCTGGCACATGCTACATGATCTCCAAGGCAGGCTTCGTGCAATGGGGTGACATGGTCTAAGGTTACTGCATTTACATTATAACCCTAAATATGACATAATTTTGAAAGGTGAGCAAGGAGTTATATATTTAAAACATCATCTCCATTGATGTCATTAGAGAGTGATATATTTTAGAGATCAAAGAATCTCAGGCAAACCGGTTTCCAGTTTAGTAGGATAGGCGGTTCAAATGCCATAGGGTCAATCCGTTGTCCAGACTCCTTAGCCCTATTATTGTGGCACCATCATGTCCAAACCTAATAATGCCTTAAATATTATGTTCAGTAGATTCTGGCACGTTTTCTTTAAATGTTGCTTTCTTAATATTTTTTGTCCTTATTTTGTGCTTTTCTTTGTAGAACTAAACACTTTTTTTTGTTTGTTTTATAGAACTAAAGACTTATTTTGATTGAGGCTATAAAATTACAGGTCAGCCAAGAGTTGGAGAAAAATACTGTATACTATAGTAAACAGTTTTGTGAATTTTTGTCACTAAATAGGTATGATGAAGTTGTATGCTGGTGGTTAAGAACTCTGACTATAAAATCAATTAGACTTGGGTTTTAAGTGTGGCTCCATCATGAATAGTTTTAATTGGACAAATACTTTTGCTTCTAAATTTTAAGAGTATCATGAAAATTAAATGAGGGCTGGGCACGGTGGCACACGGCTGAAATCCCAGCACTTGGGGAGGCCAGGACGGGCAGGTCACCTGAGGTCAGGAGTTTGAGACCCGCCTGACCAACATAGAGAAACCTTGTCTCTACTAAAAATACAAAATTAGCCAGGCATAGTGGCACATGCCTGTAATCCCAGCTACACAGAAGGCTGAGGCAGGAGAATCACTTAAACCCAGGAGGCAGAGGTTGCGGTGAGCTGAGATCGCGCCATTGCACTCCAGCCTGGGCAACAAGACCGAAACTTCATCTCAAAAAAAAAAGGAAAAGAAATAAAAGAAAATTAAATGAGATGATCCATGTAAAGCCATTATTATTACAATGCCCAGCACATGAAAACATTATTTTTTGTAATTATTTAATCAAAACTAAGTAAACACTTTTTCACTGTATTCCAATCAAACTCAAAATATCACACTAAAATAACTACATACTATTAGGATATGAGATTGTTTACCTTCTGGATATCTTTTGTATTTCCTTGGCTATTGACAATCATACTAAGCACTGTAATAGGAAGAACTTCAAAGCCAAATCCTTGTAATATTACAGATCACCAAAATCTGTAACACCAATATAGACATGAAGAATTTTTAAATGAAAGCAAGAAAAACAGATAATTCTTTCAGACACTTTCAAGTTGGCCAGCCAGCAGTCAGACGTGGGGAGCTAATCCCACACTGCCACACACTTGAGGGGACCAGATGACGGAAGTGCTTGAGCAGGCCGAGATGCCCTTTCACATCGGGCTCTGGGGACAGCCTCGCGTGACTCTTGGCTGAACTGTCAGTGGATTAGGGACACACACTGAAACATATCCTAAGACTGCTCTTCTTCAAAGAACTACATGGCCCTGTCTGAGGAATTGTCCTTTAGAAATTGTTGACCCCTTTTCAGTGTTTATTTTCCTCCCATCGAGTGATGAACAAAACAAAATAGTCACATGGTTATCACAGAACTGGAAGTCCCTAAAAAAGTGTGTCATCCTACATCTCCATTCTACACATGAGAATGGGAAGTTCAGGTAGGTTGTGGTTCACCTCAAGTGCCAGCCTAAGATCCAGGTCTTGAGACCCAGGCAGTGCTGTTTAAACAGGGCAACACAACCTTTCCTTTCTTCGTAGCCATCTGGGAATGTTTCTCCTTGAGACTGGGAAACACTAGCGCATGACTTCCAGGTCTGGGTGTGCATTTTATTTTTTTTTGAGATAGAGTCTTGCTCTGTAACCCAGGCTGGAATGCAGTGGTGTGAACTTGGCTCACTGCAACTCTTGGGTTCAATTGATTCTCCTGCCTCAGACTCCTGAGTAGCTGGAACTATAGGTGTGAGCCACCATGCCTGGCTAATTTTTGCATTTTTAGTAGAGACGAGGTTTCACCATGTTGGCCAGGCTGGTCTCGAACTCCTGACCTCAGGTGATCCGCTTGCCTTGGCCTCCCGAAGTGCTGGAATTACAGGCATGAGCCACCACGCCCAGCCTGGATGTGCATTTGAATTACATCAGAAGCTTAAAAAAAATGTCCAAGCTTTCTGTTTCAATAAGGATTTGTGTTTTTCCTTTTTCCTCTGGTGAATCTGATACAGAAATGATTGTCCTGTAGCCTTATTAGGCAATTTCCTGAAGCATATTACAGATCACCATAATGTAAAAAAAGATTGCTTCGGCATGTGCTCTGGTGACTTCTTTTTGGATATTTTATTACTGAACTAAGTCTGTAATTAGCTGCACATATTGTACAGAATTATGCATATTTAGAAAGCTTGATCAATAATACATAAACCCAATCATTACTTCCTTAAGTGTCTATGAAAAAATATGCTCTCTGAGAAATTTGAAATACTAAGACATACAATTATACCAAAATATTTATAAAAGAAGTTTCAAAGACAAATGAGAAGCCATTGCCTTCTCTGACATGAGTTAAAAGGGTGAAAGTAAAACTTAAGTAATTTTATTATATTTGGATTGATTTGTTTTGACCATGTTCCATGCACATGGAAAGGGGGCATATTTTAAACTATGTGTAATATATTACCTGTGATAATAATGTTCTCAGAGCAAGAAGGCGACCTTGACTTGCTGCTTCATGTAGTGGTGATCGATCTGCCCAGGAACCTATCAAAAAAAAAAAAAGTAGAAAACAAAAATCTATGCATCAAAGTGAATGCTAGTAGAAATAATCAATTCCTGGGTCACATAAATTTTTCACACTCGGTGTTCAACAGGGTGACCCAGATACTTATATTGTACATTAGGAAATTTGACTCTTATTGCAAGAACTAGATAGGCAGTTCCCAACATGAGCCACGATGCATGCTCTGGGATTTACCCATCCCAGACTTACTATGCCATTTTTATTTTTTATTTTTTTGAGATTCAGTCTCTCTCTGTTGCCCAGGCTGGGGTGCAGTGGTGCAATCTCAGCTCACTACAACCTTCGTCTCCCAGGTCAAGCAATTATCCCGCCTCAGCTTCACAAGTGGCTAGGAACACAGGCACGCGCCACTATGCCCGGATAATTTTTGTAATTTTAGTAGAGACAGGGTTTCACCATGTTGGCCAGGCTGGTCTTGAACTCCTGATCTCAAGTGATCCACCTGCCTTGGCCTCCAAAGTGCTGGGATTAGAGATGTGAGCTACCACACCCAGCTTACTGTGCCTTTTGAATTACCTGCACTCACTATTACCCCTAGTGACCCACTCGCAACATTCTTCTTCCTGACTTTATGCTTGGCTGGCATAGAGGTCTTAGTTCCAGAGGGAGGAAAGAGCTTCCACTCAGAGACACAACAATGATTCCATTGCCATGGAAGTTGAGAATGAGCTCCTCCTGCCTCTGAGTCAACAGGCTAAGAAGGGAGTTATGGTGCTGACTGGCATGACAAAGCAAGACTACCATGGGGATGCTGGACTCCTGCCCCACAATGGAACTGAGGAAGAGTATGTCCAGAGTACAGGACATCCATAGAGAATCTCTTAGTATATTATCATGCCCTGTGAGTAAGATCAAAGGAAAACCACAACACCCAATCCAGGCAGGACTATGAATGGCACAGCAGGAATGAAGGTTTGGGTCATCTTGCCAGGCAAAGAACTACAGCCGGCTGAGGTGCTTGCTGGAGGCAAAGGAGTTCGTTACATAATGGGTAGTAGAAGGAGAAGTTATAGACACCAGCTATGATCACGTGACAAGTGGCAGAAATAATAACTATAATTGTCATGAGTACTTTCTATTTTGTTAAGAATATGTGGGCATATATACATATATTAAGAAAATTTATCTTCATTTTAATTCCCTTCTTATTCCTTTGTAGGTAACATAAGATACAATGACTTTTTAAATCATGAGATATCAGGAAAAGAGTAAATATCATCCAAGATTTTACCTCTTCTTTTGGAGAAGGGATTAGTGCATTTTCTGTTATTGGCAGGATAGTAATATTACATCTGGCAGAACCTTTACCTTGTTCTTGCATTTATTTATTTTTATTTTTTTTATTTTTTGAGATGGAGTCTTGCTCTTTGTTGCCAAGGCTGGAGTGAAATGGCGCAATCTCAGCTCACTGCAACCTCCGCTTCCCAGGTTCAAGTGATTCTCCTGCTTCTGCCTCCTGAGTAGCTGGGATTACAGGCATGCACCACCACACCTGGCTAATTTTGTATTTTTAGTAGAGATGGGGTTTCTCCATGTTGGTCAGGCTAGTGTCGAACTCCCAACCTCAGGTGATCCCCAAGTCTTGGCCTCCCAAAGTGCTGGGATTACAGGTATGAGCCACTGTGCCCGGCCTGTTGTTGCATTAACTTTGGAGATTAAGTATGGCTTAAGGAGATCCATATAGGTGCTGCATTGACAAGGGGTGGATTAGTGATGGTGAATTTCAGGTGTCAACTTGACTGAATTAAAGAACACCTAGAGAACGGGTAAAGCATTGCTTATGAGTGTGTCTGTGAGGATGTTTCCAGAGGAGACTGTCTTGTGAGTAGGTGGCTGCGTGGAGAAGAGCTGCTTGCAGTAAGGTTGGGCGCCATCATATGGCTGAGGGCCTGGAGAGAACAAAAAATCTCCTGGTGTTGCGACACTGTCCTCCTCCTGCCCTTGGACCTCAGAACTCCAGGCTGTTTCTGACCTTGAGACTCCAGGACTTAGTGGCTCTCTGGGTTCTCAAGCCTGTGGCCTCTGACTGAGAATGACATTGGCTTTCCTGGTTCTGCGGCTTTTGTACTTGGACTGAGCCATGCTGCCACATCCCAGGGTCTCCAGCTTTCAGACAGCCTGTCGCGGGACTTCACCACCTCCATAACCATGTGAGCCAACTCCCCTAATACATCACCTCTCATATGTCTCTGTCTTTCTCTGCCTGTCTGTGTATCTAGGTATCTATCTGTCTTTCTATTTCTCACCTATTGGTTCTGTCTCTCTGGAAAATCCTGACTAATATACCTGCCAGATAAGAGGGGAATTACGGTCACCAGATCAGCCACAAAAAAGTTTTGTTTCATGGTTTTTCACCTTGAACCCCTCCTCTCAATTTTTTTCTGTCCTTTTAGCAGGAATATCAGCTTGAATGTCCACCTCTCCACGCTCCCAACTCCTTCTGCTATTTCTTGTGGTCCCCCGACCCAAGCTTGCCCGGGCTCTGAGGTGTAGGGGTTGCAACATGTTGCCAAGCAGGGCAAGTAGCTGAGCCCTGTGTCTGAAGGGAGGATGGGCACTACTTCTGCACCCAAACTCTCCTGAAGTGACTGTCAATGGTGTCCTAGTGGTTAAGCGTTCTATTGCCCATTGCTATAAAATGGGTATCACCATTGTGATAAGGAAAGACCTCTAAGGCCACTAAGTATCTTCCCTGCAGTAAAATGACTCTGCATAAACCAAAAGGCAAAGCAAAGAAGACACTGCATGGTCATGGCAGTCAGGGCTAGGAGCATCAGCTCTGGAGTTAGGCCCCATGACTCTCTAAATCATTACGTTTTTTTTGTTTGAGACAGAGTTTCATTCTTGTTGCCCAGGCTAGAGCGCAATGACGAGATCTCGGCTGACAGCAACCTGTGCCTCCCAGGTTCAAGCGATACTCCTGCCTCAGCCTCCCAAATAGCTGGGATTACAGGCATGTGCCACCATGCCCGACTAGTAGACAGGTTTCTCCATGTTGGTCACGCTGGTCTCAAACTCCCAACCTCAGGTTATCCGCCTGCCTTGGCCTCCCAGTGTTGGGATTACAGGTGTGAGCCACCACGCTCAGCCAATCATTATATTTCTTCTAGATTTCATTTCCTCTACTTGAAGATGGAAATAATAATTGCATATACCTCAAGGAGATATGATAAACTAAATTAGATGATATACGTTGTGCTTAGACTAGTATATGCATATAGTAAACACTATTCAACATTAGCTGTTATTACCATTACTTGTAAATCAACAGAGAGACGAAAGACTCTGCCTGTTTTCCCTTAGGATTTGTATTTCTGAGAAAATTCTATAATATTACTAGATACAACAGGATTGATGATTGGTAAATGACTTCTGCCCTCTGCACCAGTAACAATCTTAAGATTGAGAAAAACCAACTTATTTAATGATAACCTGATTACCTAAATAAAAACAGAAAGCACTTACACAGTCCTCACCATATGCCAGGTTCTGCCCTGATTGCTGGGCATACATTTACTTGCTTTAATCCTCAGGCTGATCCTCTGAGGTGGGCACTATTATTATCTCTGTTTTCCAGGTAAGGAAACTGAGGCACACAGAAGTTAAATAACTTGCCTGAGGTCACAGAGCTAGAAAGAGGTAGATGTAAAATTCAAACTGCAGCCTCCTACCTGCAGTGACAATACTTTTCACTTGTTAAGAGATAGTAATCCTATCTGTCAGTGATTTCATTACTATATGTTTCCTTCTAACACCCCTCTGAAATAAAACCCTTCAGTCTGAACAGAAGTTTTATTTCATTTTATTCTTAGCAAAAGTAGGCTGCTGCTTGACAAGATAAAGTTTACTGCAACAAGATACTATAGCAATCAATAGTGTAGGAAAGTTGGAATCCATGCTAAATTGTAAGTAAATAACCCAAATTAGGGAGGCAAAGGCTAACTCTGATTCTAAGTTTCAGCATGATTTTGTTAATTTAGTGGGATGAAAATTAAAAGTACTTTTCTTATATTGGCTTCTGTTTCCTAGCTAGGGAATTTCTATTGGTACACAGTCTTTATTAATTATCTCTTACTATTTTAAAATATAGTCTGTTTCATTCTGATTCTGTTTCAGCAAATTTCTTCTGCTCCCTGATTTTAAGAGAAAAAGACAATAATAAGTCTTATCATGTATTTATAAGAAGAAAAGCAATTCCTTGAGTATGTTCCAAAAATGATACAACTCCCAGCCAGTGTCTTGCACTGGTGTTTATCTTGAATTACAGAATAATGATAATTGAAGTTGACAATTAAAGACATTACAACTCCCAAAAGAATAATGTATACTTTCTCAATAGACAGATATGAGTTTCCATCTAGGGTTATTTCTTGCTTATCTAGAAAAATTAGTAAGCCAGACATTCATTTGCAACAAGTTACTGTGATTAGCTTTTGTGTATTACTTCTTTCTACTGTGTGACTGTTCTATTATATATTCAAGGCAGAATTGCAATAATGCACACCAATAAGTACTTTTTGGTAGGACAAAATTTGGTGGCGAAGTAATACTTTATAGGAAATTGGAACATTATGTTCTCATTAGGTAAAATGCAAGCTTATCATCACAAATAAGATTTCTTTGGGGAAAGCATTTTGCCAGTTCCAGCTTCTAAGATGAAATCTGATGCTTTAAAAACCACAAGCATCTGTTTGCATTATCACTAAACAACATGATTGCGGAGTGAAATTCTGTAGAACTTTAGAACACATATCAATGTTTTATGAATACTTAAATATTTATAAAAATTACAACATAACTTTGCAAATAGATTGCATATGTGAAGCCACTTTGTTCAGTTTAATCAGCAAAGCAATAATAAATTCATAACAATTTAAGTAATCAATGCCTAAATGTGTTTACATTTAAATAATCACTTATAATATTTATAATGATCAGTTTCCCTCTTGTATAATAGTATATTTCATTATCCTTAATTTATCTCTTAAATACAGGTGCCAAATTATGTGATTCTGACTCATTGTCCCTGCCTATATTTCCATTGTCACTAGCTAACAGGACAACTAACCAGATGTTGTTGGGAATGTTAAAGACCTTTGGGATTCATCCTGGACTCATTCCTTTCCAGTATATTATGATGCCCTTTAAGGGGCCATAAAGCTAACAATATTCGTAGCTGAAGGGGACTTGCTATTCCTTCCAGCCAGCTCTTCCCCTTTGCATACTACTGTGTTTGTTCATCAAAACGATTGTATTAGTCTTCTGAACAATTTCAGCATTACTTGCTGGGGTTGAGAGAGAGAGAAGAAAAGCGTTATTTAGAAAGCAGGCCACATAAGGGACTCAATAAACGCAAGTATCCAAATCCCATCTCCCAATTTTTCTACCACGCTGTCACTTAGTTTTCTGTCTCCACTGCCATTTTCTTTATAATCCAAACTCAAGTCCATCAAGATGAGGAGAGAAAAAACAAAACAAAAACCTGCAGCCAGATTTTGTGTATGTGCACTTGCTATTATTTCTATTAATAGGACCTCCTTTGGCATAAAAAACTTTAAGGTCACCATAATCCTCAGAAATGGGTTTTGAATGTTGGATGAGGGAGCCGTTGGCCCATCCTGCAGGGACAAAGCACATGCCATCATTTAACGAACTGAGCTCCGCTTGCCTGCAAAGCACCCTGTAATCTCTCACTATTCGAAGGGGGATGGGAGTAAAGAGCAGAAGGAGGAGAAGGAAATAGAGGGCAGGAGGAAGTGAGAAATGGGATCGAGTGTAGGGCAGAGAAGCTCGGGAAAAAAAGCTGAGGCGCTGGGCAGGCCTGGATTGGCACCCCAGCTTAGGACCTTTATAAAGTCATCTAACCTCATCCAATGAGAAAGCATGATCCATGAAGCAGGACAGAGCGAGGATTAGAAACGAGCTTGTTAAGTGCCTGCTCTCTAAATGCACAATAAATAATAACTAGTATTATTGGCTAAACATAAGCTGGTAAATGGGGGAGATTTTAACATGAGTTTTAGGAACAATCTTTTCCCGCACAATAGGGAAACTCAAGTAACAAATAACATCATTTACTAAAATATTTTTCTGCACTGTCAGCTTGATTAAATGGTATACAACAATTGAGTGATTTATAAATATTTATAAGCCAACAACCAACAATTGCTGTTACATTTTTTCTTTCTGAAGTAAGAAATAAGAAATGAAGCTATATCAATCTATTAAAGAAGTCATTTCTAGAACATGTGTACCACTCAGTGAAAAAGAATCTTTTTGTTTTGAACTCTGTATTTATTTCCCTGTAATTTATTTTCCAGTAATTCCTTAGAAGAATTTATATAATTAATCTAACAACATATGAGAATCAAAGGATACTACTATACATCACATTTCAATTTCTGTATGAACTCAGTTTTCACTCCTCGTTTTTCTCATTCAAAACCCAAAATTTAGCAACTACAGATTTCTATTCAAACATGTTCAATATTAAATATCCTATCTTTCAATATCAACATGCTTTATATCAGAGATTTATGAGCTCAAGACCAAACAAGATATAAATATCTTTATGTACAACTACTTAGTAATTTTACAATTGTGTTAGACTTTCATTGAGTGTCTAAAATAAAAGCAATGCAACCCTTACTTTAAAAAAAAAGTGTAATTTAACTCTTTAGGATAAATTATTCAGTGTGAAATTGTTTTACAAAGTGTCTGTAACTTTCATCATGCTAACCAAATTCCTAGTTCTTCTCTCTGTAGCTGCACAGGAGGTGGTTCTGACTATATTTAGAAGCAACTCTTGTTCCCAGACATCTGGTATATAATTTACAGGGAGAGTCTGCCCTGTTTTGTAAACACCACATTGCTAGAGAAAAACACTCACATTCTTATATCTATCCGATTTTGTAAGGTTTGATACCATACCTAAATCACCATCTCCCCACGGCACTTCACACCAGCCACTGTCGAGGTAAATCCGACTCATACTCTTTTTTTAATCAGCAAGAAAAGAAAAAAATCACCTGTCATTTGCTAGTTCTGTTCGGCCATTTTAAGGAGCTCCAAGCTCCTTGTAATATGACCATTGGCCTCCACAAAGAAAAACAGCTTTTGGAAATGTGATTTATTTTCAAAATTGCCTTTTCTTATCGATCACTCCTCTTTGAGAAATTGCTGGTCTCAAGTTCTTTTTTTCTCTTTAAGGTATGTGCCCTGAATTGAAATAAAAGCACTACAATTAGACCTCTGTCCATGGCCATGGAAAAACCATTTTATTATTTAAAATATCTTTGTGGCTGGGGACCAGTGGCTTATACCTGTAATCCCAAGGCTGAAGGATCACTTGAGCCCAGGAGTTTGAGATCAGCCTGGGCAACATAGTGAGACCTTGTCTTTGTAAAAAAACAAAACAAAACAAAACAAAAAAGTAAATTTAAAAAGTTAGGGCCGGCATGGTGGCTCACTCCTATAATCCCAGTACTTTGGGAGGCTGAGGCGAGTGGATCATGAGATCAGGAGTTCGAGACCAGCCTGGCCAACATGGTGAAATCCTGTCTCTACTAAAGATACAAAAAATTAGCTGGGCATGGCAGCGCATGCCTGTAATCCCAGCTACTTCGGAGGTTGAGGCAGGAGAATCACTTGAACCCGGAAGCTGGAGGTTGCAGTGAGCCGAGATTGCGCCATTGTGCTCCAGCCTGGGCGACAGGGCAAGACTCTGTCTCAAAAAAAAATGCTAAAAAAATAAAATAAAATTAGCTGGGCACGGTGGCATGTCCCTGTAAGTCCCAGCTACTGGGGAAGTCCTAAGATGGGAGGATTGCTAGAGCCTGAGTTTGAGGCTGCAGTGAGCTACGTTCCCAATACTGCACTCCAGCGTGGGCAACAGAGTGAGACGCCGTCTCAAAACAAAACAGAACAAATAAACAACAAAGTCTTTACCTGCTCCCAATCTTAGAACATACCATCAGTAGAAGCAGGATGTGGACTCAGTAGAGAGCTAGCTTAGCAATGGTGCAGAGTTTAGCCACACCTGCTCTTCCTTAGTGTTCTCAAAATAGGAAAATTAGAAAACTAATTATAAGGCGAGGTAACAAGCAATGACATTTTCACATAACGTTTTCATTTCAGTAAAAATGGCAATGCCTTTTATAGATCTCTTACCTATAATATACATACACACACACACACACACACACACACATATATATATATATATATATATATATATTTGAGACAGAGTTTTGCATTACCCAGGCTAGAGTGCAGTAGCATTATCTCGGCTCACTGCAACCTCTGCCTCCTGGGTTCAAGCGATTTTCCTGTCTCAGCCTCCGGACTAGCTGGGACTACAGGCACATGCCACCATACTCGGATGATTTTTTTTTATTTTTAGTAGAGACATGATTTCACCATGTTGGCCAGGCTGGTCTCGAACTCCTGACCTCAGGCGATCCACCCACCATGGCCTCCCAAAGTGCAGGGATTACAGGTGTGAGTCACTGCGCTCAGGCAACTCACAAGTTTATAAGCAAATTAAAAATCACTAGGCATTTACCAGCCTTTATTGTATCCTTTCAGACAACCACAGAGCCTCAGAAATCCTTGAAACATGGTTGATAAGGAGGGAAACAATGTCTGGCACCTCAATACATTTCTAAAAGCCAATATCTTTCTCTTAAGATCAGCTCTTCCTTTTTCATTTCTCTATTGGCTTAAACAGTGTTGCCATTTCCCTTCATTGCCTCGTAATAATAATATGGGCTCAAATTTAAGCACAATAATTTTCAAGGAAACTGTATATATTGAGTGTTTTATGTGCTTCTTCTAAGGGAGTCAGTTATTTTTGGCCCAGTGTTTTTGTTGTTGTAGTTTCTTTCCCACCCTGAGTCCTCAGCATCCAAGCTCAGTCTTTGCATCTATCAGCAATAACTCTTGAGGAGCTCCCTTCTAGTGCCATGAGCATAAATATTATCCACATGTTGATTAACCCAATTTTAGGTTTGGCTATTCAACTTCTCTGCTTGCATATCTAAATAGGAAATCCAACTTAACATGTCCCAAACTGAACCCTTGATTCGATACTCCCAACTTCTCTCAATCCGCAAATGGCAACTCCACTCATTCAGGTGCTTCAAGGCCAAACCCTTTGCATAATCCTTAATTTCTCTCTATTTTTCACGCCTGCCAGGCCCACACCAAGAAGTCATTTTGCCTCCATCATTTAAATGTATCCAAACTTTGATTGTATCTCAACCTCCACCACTGTACCCTAGTCCAAGCCATCATTATTCTCCTCTGATCTATTGCAAAAGTCTCCTAAGTAGTCAGTGTGTTTCTGCCTATGCTCTTCCAGTAGTCTGCACGAAACATGGGAGACGAAGCAATCCTTTGAAAGTTAGAAAGAATCCAGTGGCTTCCCTTCTCACCTGGATTAAAATCCAAAGTCTTTGCCATGACTTGTGAGCTCTCCAGGCTCTGATCTCGGGTTCTACCCACTTTTTCCTATGCCCATTATCCTCATCCAGCCATATTGGCCTCCTTGCTTTTCCTTACACAACCTTCTGTTTGCTCTGCCTGAAGTCTGAAGTTCGTCTCTTTCTGAGACACACATCACTTGTTCTCCACTTCAGTGCTCCCTGAAATATCACCTTAACAGAGAGGCCTTCCATGACAACCTTCTATGAAAAAGTCATCCCTGTCCCTTCCCCAATATTCATTATTTGTCTCTTCTCCCTGCTCTACTCTTCTTCTCAGCATTTATCACTAGAATGTAATACCTTAGAAAGTGAGACTCAGTTTATTTCATTCATTACCATATCCCCAATATCTAGCACATCAATGAATGTTTGTTGCATGAATGAGTGCTCAAAAAATTTTTTAAAAAAGTAAAAAGATAAAAGAGAATTTAAAAAAAAAAATCAAACAAATAAAAAAAATAAAATAAAATAAAATGAATGAGTGCTCGAAGTCACATAAGTTGTAGAAGCACTTTAGAGCATGGGTTCTCGGACTTCTCAATTAATTGGTTCTTAAATTGTGCCAAGCCTCTTACATCCCCCATCAAGGAGTCCTGAGAATATTTCCTCAAGCAATGATCTCACACCTCACATCCATCCTCCATTTTATTCATTTCTTAAATATCTATGATGATCTACTGGGTCATGTTTGCCGTTCTAAATGCTGGAGATATACAAAGTTGAATTAGGGTATGGTCTGCTTTCATTTCAATTCAGTTTGATCAATAACTCCCTAAATAATTTTCCTG
The DNA here is from genome assembly GCA_963574635.1 of Cheracebus regulus. Taxonomy (NCBI): domain Eukaryota; kingdom Metazoa; phylum Chordata; class Mammalia; order Primates; family Pitheciidae; genus Cheracebus; species Cheracebus regulus. Next base: position 15,654 of record CAUYQU010053211.1, on the reverse strand, counting down.
ACACCAGCCTCCATCTCACCATTCTTCCCTGTATATTACCACTGAATTAAACTTCCACAAGCACCGAGAGTCCCAGCTAGCCCATTGAGTGGCATTCAGAAAATTAGAAAAAAAAAAGAGCTCCTTTCTTTTGGCAGACAAGCCCCATGGTTGGTGCACATACCTGGGTGCATGTGGCTGCCCTGAACGCACCTCTGGCAACGCATTACTTTCAGGCTCAAGAATCTAAACAACTCCCCACTCAATATAGTCTAGCAATCTCACCCTGGAATTAGAGATTATCTACAACATGGATCAGATCTTCCTTTTTTGTTTTATGTTCTACTACTTACTACCCATATACACCCTCTGCTTAAGCTAATCTGGGGTGTTTGACACATTCCCCAAAACAACTTTTTTCTGTCTTTTTTCTATACCATCTTCTCTGTTCAGTTCTCTTTCCGATGTTGCATAGTAATTTACTTATTTCTTGTGTTCTTGTCCTCCCTGTCTTCCCTGCTCTGCTTACTGAAGCTTATGAAATCTAAGCAGCAGAAATGGCTGGAAGACAGTTTTCCTTAATCAAGAGGTAAGTTTCTGGTAGGGGGAAAGTATATCAGCAGAGTGAGAAAGAAAGAGGGGAGAAGAGTAAGAAGAATAAGTGGGAAGGAAAGATTGAGAGAGAAAGGTGTGAGAGAGAGAGGGAGAGCAATAGAGATAGACGTTTTTCATACAAGTCCTGAATAATAGCAAGAACGCAGTAGGTCTTTGCTATGGGCATGGATCTGAGAAGTGTTAAGAACTAGAGGAACCAGATGGAGCTGAGGTTCTTGTGTTCTCGCATTCACGACAGAATTACGTGCCTTAAGTTTGGCGTGAAGGCAATAAATTTGCTGGACTGTTTGGCAAAGGATAAAATGGGCTTAGTCAGCAGGTTTATCAGCAGGAAGCCCATGAAATGAGGAGCAGTTGTATTCCTGAATGCATCAGGAACCAAGCACCAGCTGAACCAAGATTCAGCTCCAACTCTTGCACAAGCTCCAAGGGAGAGGATGATAGGAAATACTATTGAAAATATGGAATTCCCAGGCAGCCTGGTGGGAATGGGAGCTTGACGCCAGATTGAAATTGGATGTTAAACAAGTCTGTCAACTTGTGACCATGTCAGCTTGTGGAGTAACATTATTTTCTCACTTGACTAGAATGTTTTCTTTCTCATCTCTGTCCTGCCCATATTGCAAAGCTTGGTGCAAAAGCTCTCTCTCCAAGAAAGCCTCTGATAGTTCCAAATAAAATGCTCCCTCCTTTTTCTATAATCCTCAGCTACTTGATCTGTGAGCACTTGCCACGTGTGGCCTTCCTGGGATGCAGGTATAGAGTCTGTAGACTCTTGGATCAGAGTCTCACTCGCTTTTGTTCCACAGTGAGCTTTTTCTAATTTCTCATTAAGAATCACACCTAACTTCATTAGAACCTTGTCTGAGTGGCGTGTGGAGTTTAAACTCAAGGGCTGTGAAAGGCGTATCCAAATTGGACTCCTGACTCTATCACATATTTGCAAACTCCATCTCTCTAAATTGCTAAGTTTCAGTTTCCTCATCTATAAAATGGAGACAATTATACTTACATGTTCTAGTTGTTGTAAGGGTTACATGGGTATGAGATGTGTCTAACACAAATTGTTTCCTTAATAAAGCCAATGTTATTATTTCCATAGCATTAGGACTTAGGGGAATTAAATGGCTTGCTGAGTTACAAACAATAACTGACAAAGCCGGGAAGACAAACTCGGTTCTTTTGAGTGTCCAGTTGAAATTTTAGGGTACAATCTTCTCTTTTCAAACCTAGAACTTGTAGGGCACTTATTGGACTATTAATCCATATGGAGTCCATAGTAAATATAACTAACAGACTAGCCAAGTGAAGAGTTACTTCAACAAAAGAAAGAACTGTGGAACAGTGTTTTCTACATTTTGATATAAGAATGTCTATATTTGAAATAGTAGCAAAACACAGCAATACAGTATTATTAGCCAGAATGCCTTATTGATTATAAAAGTTGTACATTAAATGAAAAATTTAAAATACACATGAAATCATAAGGCTTATTTCTAAATATAACCATTACAAACATTTTAGGGTGTATCTTTCCAACTTTCTTCTAAACACACATTTTTAATCAAGACACAATCAATCATACTTTTCATAATGTTTTTAACCTATTTGTTTTCATTTAAGATAGCTCATGGTCATTGTTCTATGTGAAAAAAATATAGTTCTACCACAAGTGATTATGATATGTATTTAATTGTATAGTTATAGCATTATGTATTTATTTATTTAATCATCTACCAAATGATGTTTAGGTGGCTTTTAGTTTTAGGAAATCAAACATTATTACTTATCTTTGTGAATAATTATCTGCTTGGGGTAAATTCCTAAAAATTTTTGACACATATCGTCACATTTCCTCCAGTAAGACTGATCCTATTTACATTCTCATTCACAGCACTGGGAAATGTAAAGCTAAATCGAGTGAAAATTTGCTAAGACTTCTCTTTTTTTTTTTTCTTTTAAATCAATGCATGGGGGCATTTCTTTTTATTACATTTTTTTTTCTTCTTTTTTTAAGAGACAGAATCTTGCTCTGTCATCCAGGGTGGAGGGCAGTGATGTGATCATAGCTCACTGCACCTCCAAATCAGGCTCAAGCAATCCTCCGACCTCAGCCTCCCGAGTCACTGGAGTAACAGGTATGTGCCACTGGGCCCAGCTCTATATTTTCAGTATATTTAAGCCATGCCAAAGAAGATTGTATACAAAATTAGATTTTTAACATAAAAGGATAGCTTATTTTCAATTTCCTTTAGAATCTCTATCTGCATTGAAGATATGCGAGATTCATCCAGGTGAATTAGTTTTCTTATTTTTTAAAAAAGTGTTTTCCATTGCCACAGTTCTATTATGTTGCTAATGCCTGTGGTTTAGTGCACAGTTTGTAATTTACCCTCCCTTTAAGAAATGACAGGATTGTCTTTATTTCTATAATATTGCATTCTTTCTGGACTTTAAGGATCATGAAGTGATGAGACTATTTATTGTTGCTCCCCACCTCTAGCACAGTGCCTAGCACACAGTCAGCACTGGGATAGGCATTTGTTGAATTGCTGAATTGTCTTCTTTGTAGTCAACCACTTTTTTCCTTGCTAGTATATTTCTCAATTTTGTTGTTAATTATGTTGTTAAAAAGTAATAAAAAGGAAACGCATATTGGGGTGGGGAGTAGGGATCCAGTTGCTTTCTCAATTTTTGAAAGAAATTATTTTATACTATTTGAAAGTAGACTTTGTATGTTTTAAAAACGATCATTTATAAATAATATTCTTCAAGCTCCAGCTATTGCATAGTAAATATAACTCTTACAATCTTGGGAGTCAGGGATCATTTTATCTCTGAATCTGCATTTTCAACATTTAAGTCTATCATCTACCATACTGGTGTTCTACTCAAACTTATGCTAATGTATGGATATTCTTTTTTAAAAATAATTCCTCCTTTTTGGTACTGTGCTCATTCTCCTTTATATCTGTCATATTTTTCTATTATTATAATTAATGACTTCGTGTCAGAACACTTTAAGGAAGTTGCTCTATTCATTTTCTTGCCTAAATAATCCTCCTACTTGATGTGTAATTTACATGATTTAAAATTTCCATATTGCCTGTAAATAGTCTTTTCCTGCTTAATAGCCTCTTTCCTTGTTTCCATACCAACTTAGAAACACCTGCTGAAACAGAAAGATAAACAAGCCAGAGTCTAAGAGTTTGCTGTCATGTTTAATATACAGTCATAAGAATGAGTCAGCGGATGCAGTTTCCATACATGAAAAGGCAAGAATACAGAGCACTCCTTTGCCATGCCATACATGTGCATTTCAATCTGCATTCTGGAAAGCACCCCGCAGCTTAAAGTTAGTATTTGCAAAAAACAGGACAATATGGTTTATTTCAGAACACCAACAGATTTGAAATGGCTGCTATACTAACCTTGACTGGTCAGAATACTCCAGCTAGCTTTTCGTTTAGAAGAACATTCCTCTATACTCACTAGCCTTCTTTTCGGGAGGACCTGCTTAATGCAGTTCCTTTCAACAGCAATATCTGTGGACATAGTTTGGTTGACGTTTTGTCTGTGACAACCAGGTGTCATAAGTGCAAGTGCTCTAGCAGGAAGAAATATCAGCGTCTGAATTTCCTATGTTCTCCTTCCCTTCAGACTTTCACTAGGATTCCTTTGTGCTAACTGGAGAATATCTTCTACATTGAACTTGATTCAGAAACACTTGGAGCAGGGCTGGTAGGTGCCATGTGGGGGATGGACCAGAAATGCTGGAGCATTTTCTATTTTTAAATTGGAGACATGCTGCAGCCGGAAGTCTTTAACTATTTGTGTGATATAGAAAGTATAAAATGGGTATAATTGCTTTTCCTAGTCGAAACAGAATAGAAATGAGCTCTATAGTGAAAGATGAAAACCTATTTACATAACCTACAAATCAATCAAATGTAAAATTGCCTGTTGATAATGACTGCAGAAAGAATATTGCAGCCAGAAAGCTCGGTAGTGATCAGTGATTAGGTCAGCTTTTCTCCTTCATCCTCAGGAATAAATATTAGATGTGCATTAGGGCTGGGCATGGTGGCTCATGCCCGTAATCCCAGCACTTTGGGAGGTCAAGGCAGGTAGACCACCTGAGGTCAGGGTTTAGAGACCAGGCTGTCCAACATGGTGAAACCCCATCTCTACTAAAAATACAAAATTAGCTGCACTTGGTGGCAGGCACCTATAGTCCCAGCTACTCAGGAGGCTGAGGCAGGAGAATCACTTGAACCCAGGAGGTGGAGTTTGCAGTGAGCCAAGATCACGCCATTGAATTCCAGCCTTGGCAATAGAGGAAGACTCCATCTCAAAAAAAAAAAAAAAAAAAAAAAATGTGCATTAGGGTCAGCTGGTAGCCAGCTCATGTTTTCATTTTGCAAGGCTCTAAGTTTAGAACTGGATTCAGTACAAAATCACAGTCTTCTTATTTATATAGGCACAGCTCACTATTGTGATTTTTCTAGAGGTCATTTCTAAATCAAAAGACGTCAGCAGTCAATTTAAGTACAGCGGAGATTTTTCACCCTAAAAGGCAGAGGAAAGGGTAGTTGGCAAGATGAGAGGAAAAAGTAAACATGTGCCTGGTATTTTTTGCTGGCCTGTAAAGTTGAAAAAGGCACACAGTCGATGATGGAATCAAGAGCAGTGACTGAACTATGATAGGACTCCAAGGATTAAGTGAGCTGGTGATCACGTTACAGAGTATTAACATACTGAGATCTGTCTTGCTGAAAAATGGTGACAGATCCTGTTTTCTGTCTTTTTTCATCAGTATTTTTAAGGCTCTACCTTCTGCTAGTATATGGAAGGAAAAAAGATACTGGGATTATTGTCTTCATGTAACAAGTCAAGTAAAAGAAAAAACATTTTATAATTCTTTCCTATGCACTACCCTATTAACATTTGCTGCCATATTACATTGCCAATGTTTACCTCAAGTTTTCACCAATGAATACCAGGCATATCTTTTCCTTAACTTGAATTAAGTTCTAATCCTACCAGCTGTTTGTGTGACCTGGGGCAAGTAGCTTAGTGACATCATGGTTTACTTGTCTATAAAATGAGGAGCTTGGATGTGACCAGATTCTATGACTAACACACAAAGGGAAAGAGAGTGTGTGGGCTGTAGACATATTATATTACCACAGAAGAGGCTAGATAGTCCCAATGAAACTGAAACTCAGAGCCAGCTCGGCCTAGGCTATTTGTATGGGTGACACATCCCTTGGTGAAGTTAGGAAAGACTGAAGGGGCCTGTTCAGTCCAGTATATTTACATGAAGCAATTGTCACTAACCACCGGCTCTTTGTTGCCTGGTTTGTATTCATAAGGCGAGTGTGATAATCTACCCAAACCATACAGTAAAAGTACATTTAAATTTTTGTTTAAAATTAAATTAATTAAAAGAAGTTTCCATTTTAAGCGTATGGTTATTATTATATAATAACAGAAGCTTTATGCTTTTGTCATTATAGAATAAATAGAGGAAGCTTTATCATAAGTATTGCGGCAACTTTTGTTCTAAAAACAATTTTAGACGCTGTGTATTATAATGATCTATTTTTATGTCTGTCTCCCCCACTGGGTTGTGCGCTCTGGTCACGGGGACTGAGTCTACACAGCTGTTATTACACAGATCTAAGCACTGTACCCCTTAAGCCGTGGGTACTAAAAAGGTTAAAGAGTAATTTGAATATAGAATTTCCTAGAATGCTTTAAGAAGGCTTTCTGTAGTCCTTGATGGTAGTAAACAAATTTCCAGGACAATGGGGAAAAACTAAGTCATTGGATTTGACCATAACTCACACTTACTGAACTGGGATATGTGCTGGATGGAAGGTGGAATGAGGAGAACCTAGCATGTTATAATTCTTTTAAAAATTTAAAATGAGTCAAAAGTAAAAGTAATTTTTAAAAATGACTCCATGGAATTGGGAGAAAATGGTATGGTTGATTCACTAGAAAATAACAAGGAACAGAAGAGTGAATGGATTGAGTGTGCTCAGTGTACGTCCCGTGTGCTCACTTGTATGGTTTTTTAAAAAGAAATGCACAGTGAGTGAATGACATGCACAGTGAGTGAACGTGTTAGGGACAGAATTGTTTAAATGCTGGGTATCTATGACTGTACAGCTAAGAGAGCACTGTGAAATCTCAAGATATATAGAAGAATATTAAGCCATGTGAGTGGGCAGAAGTTTTAAAGAGAACCAGCATCAGATAAAACACTAGAAAAAATAACAAAAATTATATTCCATGGAAGATAATGCACTCTGAATTATTATGGCTCAGAAAAAGCAGCTAAGATATATTATAGAGGAGAGATGGCCTAATGTTACTACTGACAAGGACAAAAATAAAATGTTGAACCTCATAGGATATGAAACAAAGGCAATTCTCTCTCCAGGGACGACATTGTATTTCCATTTCAACCATTGCTAATGTCCCTGTAAACATGGCGACCTATGTCTGGTTTGGTCACTAATCCTCAGAGGGAAAGTGATATTAAATCTGGAAAAGTTTCAAAGAAGGCCACTGGAAACCATCAAAGACATTAAGACACTTCTGCAGCAGAGAAATCTTAATACTTTTAGATGTTTCAAACTGGAAAGTTGAAATCTAAGAGGCTTTATGACAGAAAGCCACAAAATTATGGAAGGCATATTTAAGAGTGAATAAGCGTTTTCAAGAAATTCTGAAAAACTATAAAGCAAGATCACCTTCCAACAATTTTAAAAGCTAAATTTGGCCTACACAGCCAATCACAAACTTAGAGCACTCATTGCTTCCAAGAAGTGGTATTTAGATAAATTAAGAAATGAGTGATCCACAGATGTGTATGTTTGAGGGTATATTCCTGAGTTCAGGGGCTTAAAAGTAATTGTTGTTCCATCGTCAGAAAAAGAACATCAGGATGAATATATTACTGCTTGGATTTGGGTTGGCAGTACATTTTTTACTACAAAAATTTCAAACAGGTATGCACAGCCATACACAGGGTCAATGACTATCAACTTACAGCTTGTCTTATTTTATCTATAACCCACCCACTTCCCCACAGACATTCCTAGGATTATTTTGAAGCAAATCTCAGTATATCATTTCATCCATAAATATTTTAGTATGTATCTTGAAAAGATGAGTATTCTTTATAACTGCAATATCAAAATCGCAAAAACAGCAATGCCATAATATTAACAAATACAGATTGAAAAATTTTATTTTTTTAAGAGCACTCAGTTCACAAACTGCCTTCAATAATGATACTTAAATTGATACAACTTTTAAATCCTTTTTCTTAGGGCAAAAGTCTGTGATCATCTTTTCATTTCTGAATGTCTTTTTAAAAAGTGTAAGATTCCCATCATTAGAAAAAAAATGAATGTTTACTCCAAAATGATTATTAAAGGCTCACTAAGTAAAAAATAAAATTTTCTCCTTAAATCATCACAAAAAGTCCTAAGATTCTCTTTACCTGTTAGTGCCAAATTTCCACCTTTGCAAAGACGCATCTGGAACAGATCATGATTCAGTTCTCAGAGGCTGCGTTGCTTTGGGTTTCTTTACAAGGCCATGCACTCACATAGCCTTTAGGAGTCATGTCTGAGCCCTGTTCTTGCTCCATTTTATTTTTTATTCTACCTTTATTAAACATGAGTACCTCAATCTGTTGGCCTAATGGTAGTGAGGGCAGATGAAGTCTGAGGGTTAGCCTGACATAAGCATCTTGGGGAAAACTTGAGCAGTTGTTATCCAACAGTTAACCTTTGTTTCAATGGTCATTCACTTCTTATATAAAGGTTGCTGGGAAACCTACAGATGTCAGTCTTGTGTGTGATCTCTCCTCTCCTACAGGAGAGAATGGAGTGTTTAGGAAAGGCTACAAGAGTCTGAAAAAAGTCACAATTAGAGAAAATATGGTTGGAACTGGATGGTTGGAATTGAATGGTTAGGAAAAGAAACAACACTCTGAAAAATCACAATTTGAGAAAATGTGATAGAGATCATTACAAAATCACACATATACCATCAGGGCCTAAATACTATGGTGAACAATATTTTATTAGTATGTATGTGCAAGCCTTTGAGAATAAATGTTTTCAACTTTACCAACTTTGGTAAAAGTAAAAACACTACAAGCATAGTAAAAAATCCATGGATTTTGAGGAGATGAAGAAGGCTGGTATCTTTTGCAGTATAAAGTGATCTTGGAATATAAAGAATTTCTTCACGTTGAATTACCTAGAAGTTTGTCACTGACCCAGGTTCCTGAATTATGACACATGAGTATGTGGGCCAAGAAATAGTTTCTCTTGATAAATAATTAACAAATAAAAAATTAAAATATTAAATATTAAAATAATAATGTCATATGGTTTCAAAAAACACGTTTTTATTATAGATCCTAAAACAAAATGAAAAAGGGCTTCTGTAGAGAAAAATGTATCTATCCCCAATGTCCAGGAAACTGAACCAAAATAAAGAGTACTTCTTCTTTAGCCATTACTTAAAGCTGACTGCTATCCTACTCAAATGTTTGTTAATATTGAGAGCTAAAAGTTCTCAAAATGTTAAAATACCTTGTATAATGTTAGAAAAGGTATTCTGCTTTGGAATTATTTTTAACTATACTGAATAACACTGACGATTTTTTTTAAAGGCACAAATAATTCCTCCATGTGGAAAGAAATAATAAAGTGCCATTTTAATTCAAAATATGTAAATCCTTAAATCATCAGGGACCATCATAAACTGTACCAAAGTATATTAATTTTCATTTGTGTAATGAATGAACGAGGTGAAATATCAGTCATTCATTTATCCATTCATTCAATATGTATTAAGTGCCTACCATGTGTTATGTCCTGGGGACACAAAGGTGAAAAGAGAGTTGCTGCCCAGTAAAACCATAAGCTCTAGGGAGACTTTTTAGAATTGTATGAACCTTAGTCACTGTAAGCCATTTTCGTAAGCCTGAGAGCCAAAGGTTCTCAGAGTCATGACAAACTCAGCAAATCCCCTAGTTAGGTTGTAGAGATGGCCTCTTAACTGTGAACATTGTCCACAAAATATTTGATTTACATATAACTGATGGTAAATAAATTGTAAGTAGCAGCCTAAAACAGTGAATCCCCAAACAGAGGACATTACATTATTATAGATAGTACATTTTCATACTAAGAATTTTATGATGCACAAAAGAATAATGTTGAAAAGAAAGGCAAAAACTATTTTTGGTATTGTTATTCTTAATATGAATATGTTATTCATATGAATATGAATGTTATAATATGAATATGAATATGTTATTCTTAATATCCTTGAAAGCCTTTGGCTGGCATGTAGACTGTGAAATTAACAAATTTTGCCTGGGTGTGATGGCTCAGGCCTGTCATCTCAGCACTTTGGGAGGGTGAGGCAGGCAGATCACCTGAGGTTGAGAGTTCAAGGCTGGCCTGATCAACATGGTAAAACCACGTCTCTACTAAAAATACAAAAAGTAGCTGGACATGGTGGTGCACGCCTGTCATCCTAGCTACTCAGGAGGCTGAGACATGAGAATCACTTGAACCAGGAGGCAAAGGTTGCAGTGAGCTGAGATCATGCCACTGCACTTTAGCCTGAACAGCAGAGAGAGAATCTGTATCAAAAAACAAGAACAACAACAACAACAACAACAAAAAATACGCACACACACACACAAAACAAAACACAAAATTGTTTCATGTCTTTGATATGAAAAATATTAAAAAGATGCCATTGCAAAGAAAAAAAAATTAAACAAGAAAATCTAACCCAAAATATTAATTCTACTTTTCAAAACACGACTTGACATATCTGCAGATCTCTGCTGAACATATAATATTTAGAAGAAAATATATACTTCTTAAAAATGCCAATTTTATTTGTAACCAAAATACATAGAAATAAAAGTAGCTCTCATTGATGTCACCATTTCTTATAAATTACACTTGCATCAGCAATTTAACTACATTTGATATAACAAATGACTTTACAGTAGAGCTATAAATAGAACTACTCATTCCCACATAGTGTAGTTGTTAGGAGCCTCATCCCTGCAATCAAACTGCCAAAGGTGGGTCCATATCCCAGCTCAGCCAAATATTAAATTTGTTACCTTGAAAAAATTACTTAATTTCTTTGTGCTTTAATTTCATTATCTGGAAAATAGGGTTAACAATAGCACCTACCTCAGAAAATTTCTGATTAATATATAACTGCAGAATTAGTACATTAATCAGAACACTGCCTGGTATATAGTTAGTCCTCAATTAATGTTAGCTTATGGCATTATTCTTATTAGTGATATAATGCAGCTATAAATGCACCATTCATGCTTTCTTTGTCTAAGCTTGTCTTTCTACTGATGGATAAAGTTAAAAAATTACAGCTCTGAAGCACTTAAGTTATTGGTAAACCCCACAAGCACAAATTGAAAACTTACAGCTCTGAAGCACTTTAGTTATTGGTAAACCCCATAAATTTTCATGGTTCATTGTCACTTGGTGCCTATGGTGTACACAAAACAGGATCTTGGCATACTAGAGTAAGTTTGCCCCTTTCTAAGCAAAATAAAATAAAGAAGAAACCAAATAAAAGCAAGCAAATAACAGCCCATGTAAATGAAACAACCACCAAAAAACCCCACAACCACCAAAAAACCCCACAACCCCTTTCTAAACAAAATAAAATAAAGAAGAAACCAAATAAACAAAAGCAAGCAAACAACAGCCCATGTAAATGAAACAACCACCAAAAAACCCCACAACCACCAAAAACCCCCACAACCCCACAACTATGGACTCAAAATACATCAAACTTACATCATGGGTGTGTCTACCGGTAGCAAAGAAATAAATGCTGGTTAACATCATATAGTATAACAGACCAGCCATTTTCATGTAACAGTCAAAAAATTTAGAGAGGGAAAGTACTTAAAATAGTAGAAATAAGAAAATTAAAAACTAAAGGATCTGGAAGAAGTCACAGATTTTGAAATAGTTTAAAGCAGCAGTACTCTGGAAGCACAGAAGTCTCTGGAATATCCTTATCAACAGTCCCTGGGTTCTCAAAGGTGTTGCCAATGATAATGAAGCCAGATGATAGTCCCTAGGCACAAGTTTCCTGTGTTGTTGGGTTGAATGGAACACTTTTACTTGAGTTTTCCCCTAGATTAATTCCAGATTAATAGACAAAGTACTTAGTACAGTTCTTTTTTTTCTTTTCTTTCCTTTTTTGTTTTCTGTCATGGAGTCTCCCTCTGTCGCCCAGGCTGGAGTACAGTGGCACATCTTGGCTCATTGCAACCTCTGCCTCCTGGGTTCAAGGGATTCTCCTGCCTCAGCCTCCTGAGTAGCTGTGATTACAGGCACCCGCCACCATGCTCGGCTAATTTTTGTATTTTCAGTAGAGACAGGATTTCATCATATTGGTCAGGCTGGTCTCGAACTCCTGACCTCATGATCTGCCCACATTGGCCTCCCAAAGTGCTGGGATTACAGGCATGAGCCACCGTGCTCCATCAGTACAGTTCTTAAATGTATAATAATGTATTATCATGTCTTACTCTGAAAATGCCTTGATAAATTAAATTGTCATTACCCCAAGGTTTTCAGATGTTGATGTGAAAATGTATATAATTTAATTCCTTACTTCATGATGTCAATGTCTCTTCAGATTTTCCCTATGTCTACATTCATTTATTTCCAGTATCATCATACTTGAATCAAAGGCCTAAGCCAAGTTACCAGAAATACTATAAAGCTCACTAACTTTTCTCCTCACATTCATTCTGGCCTTTGTCTGATCCATTCTTTCTTATTCATTAGGTTATATGTCTGAGATTGCTTCAAAATAAACCCCAGGTAACTTTTACAGGTTTGGTTATGTTCTACAAAACAAGTTTATAGCTCCTAATATAGTATTCTTTTTCTGCTCAATTAATGGGACAGGATATTATTTCAAGCAGGATGCACAATAGATTTCTCAGAAAGCTGATTCCTCATGCTGGATTTGATTTGCTGATATTTTATTTAAGATTTTGCATCTATATTCATGAGTGAAACTGACCTATAATCTTCCTTTCAGGTAGTGACCTTTGATATCCTCGTAATGTATCAGTTAAGGTTTGATCACTCTGGATGTTATAGAACAAGAGATTTGTTGTACCAACTGTACCTTCTACATTTGCAGAAGCTGATTAATAAGTTCCTGTGAGACTGCTGTCTTTGTATCTGATGTTGTGCTTGAAGTCAATATATGCTGCCTCTCTGGCAGTCAGTAATAGAGCTGACTGGGAAATGGTCTGGGAAGAGCAAAGATGATCTGGAATCTATGGGGAAAAAACTCATGAATGTGTCTGTCTATCACCATCTTTGTCCTCAATGATGTAGATGACTTAAGGAGAAAAGGGTGGCCTTCACCACAAAACTGCACATACAGCTGGCCTGGGACCCGGAAGGGTCAAAAGGGAAGATCTGGTGGGACGAGGACCAGCTTTACCTCTGCATGTTGCTAAATGACCAGTGACATATGCAAGCACCCATAGCACCTGGTACCCTATAACAGAATTCAGAATCCCAGTGGCAGCTTCCTCACACTGCCTTCCACCTCTTACATTATCTTTTCTTATGGCCAGTCTCACTGGGAACAACACAAAAAAGGGAAACAATTATAGCATAACCAAGCTGACACAACACGGAGCCACCACAGATGACAGGGTGCCTTACACTTGACTTCATCACAGGAGCTGGGGACTAGTCTCTTGTTTTTTCTAATTTTGTGGTTCACACACTGAAATGCTTGGTAAAAGTCACTGGTAAAATAATCTGCTCTTGGAGTTCTTTTGAGAATTAAAATTTACTTATATTATACATACACATATTTGAATTTACAGCTATTTAGGTTCCCCCTTCTAAACTCAGCTTAGATTGGTTGTGTTATTTAGAAAATTGTCCATCTGTCCAAATAGTCAAAATTATTGGCATTAAATTGTCATGTAATAACCACTTATTGTAAAAATCTCAGCGATATCTGCTATTATATTCTCTTACTCGTTCCAGCTATTGTTTATTTGCACCTCTTTTACAACCACAAGTTTGGACAGAGGTTTACTAATCATCTTCTTCTTTCAAAGAACAATCTTTTGGCTTTGTTGATTCTTCCTGTCTTGTTTACTTTAATAAATTTCTGTTTGCAGTTTTCTTATTTTCTTCATAATTTGTGGAAGGTGATTATTTTGTTCTTTACATAATTTTGATTTCTTAACCCATGAGTTACTTTAAAATATTTTTTTCTTAACTTCCAAACAATTTTTTTTCTAATTATATTTTGGTAATAATTTATCCATTAAAATTACTGAGACCAGTTATATGTTCCATATCAGAGGTCAGCAAACTACAGCTCATGGGCCAAATTTAGCCTATCACCTGTTTTTGTAAATAAAGTTTTATTGTAACAGATCTAAACTCAATTGTTTATATATTATCTATATTTTCTTTTACATAACATCTGCAAAGCTGAAACTATACTCAACTAGTCCCGCAAAGTTGACCCATGAGACTAAAATATTTATTCTTTAATCTTTTACAGGAAAAGTTTGCCAACCTCTGGACTTTACAATATTAGTCACTTAAAATTTACTGAGACATGCTTTATGGTCCTGTGTATATTTAACTTTTATAAATGTTTAAAATTTTCATGAAAAGAATGTGGATATGAAGTTCCATATATCAATTAGGTCTACCTTTTAAAGTTCTCCTACATGTTTATATAATGAGCATGTTTGTCTGCTTAACCAACCAACTACTAAGATAATTCGATTAAAATTTTTCTCCTTAAAAATTAGGTCAATTTTTGAATTTGTATTTTAAAGCAATTTTATTATGTGAACAAGAATTTTTACAGCTTTTTATTAAATGCAACCTCTTATCATTACACAGTGGCATCTAGTAGTTTTTTTTCCTTTTTTTTTTTTTTTTTTTTTTTTAGACAGGTCTCACTAGGCTGGAGTACCGGGGAACAACCTTGGCTCACTGCAATCTCTGTCTCCCAGGTTCAAATGATCCTCCCACCGCAGCCTCCAGAGTAGCTAGTATTACAGGCATGTGCCATCATGCTTGGCTAATTTTTTGTATTTTTGGTAGAGAAGGGGTTTCACCATGTTGCCCAGGCTGGTCTGGAACTCCTGAGCTCAAGCAATCTGCCTGCCTCGGCCTCCCAGAATGCTGGGATTACAGGCATGAGCCACCGCACAGCCAATTTTTTTCTTAAAGTCTTATTTTTCTCATAATAATACAGCAACAGCACTTTTAGTTAGTATTTCTCTTGGGCACATCTTTCTTGATCCTTTTATTTTCAACCTTTGTGAATCCTTGTTTTTGACAGGTCATTCCAAAAATATATTGCTGTATATTACAACAATTCAATCTGAACATTGTAATGTTTTAACTGAAAAAAACATTCAATATATAGCTATTTAAGTACTGATGTATTTGGATTTATTTTTCCCACATTACTTTAATGTAGTAATTTAAGTACTGATGTATTTGGATTTATTTTTCCCACATTACTTCTGTGCTTTATATTTGACTCATCATTTCTTTTTTTTTTATTTTTTTATTTATTTATTTTTTTTTATTTTATTTTTATTTTTTTTTATTTTTTATTTTTTTGAGAAAAGGAGAAAGAAAGAAACAGCAAAAGAAAGAAAAAATGAAAGAGAAAGAGGAAGAGATTTTAGAAAAAGAGAGAAAAGGAGAAAGAAAGAAACTGCAAAAGAAAGAAAAAAATGGAAGAGAAAGAAAGAGGAAGAGATTTTAGAAAAAGAGAGAAAAGGAGAAAGAAAGACACAGCAAAAGAAAGAAAAAAAGAATGAAAGAAAGAAAGAGGAAGAGAAAGAGGGAGAGAGAATGGGATTCTTGTTTTATTGCCCAGTCTAGAATACAGTCTAAAAATGGGTATTAAAAACCTCTTTTATGCCAATAATTGTGTTTA